>JASAMV010008464.1:0-26420 GCA_030248065.1 Rhynchonema sp. JSB1_4
TGGTCACTACGATACGACATTCTTGTATGCATAGCACATTTATCGTCTTGTTGTCATGCCCATCGATGTTTGAATGTGTGTCAAGTATTGATATTCACAACCACACAACATTCTTGTATGCACAGCAGTAGCACCCCCTTGTTGTCATGCCCAATGGCTGTGCCGTTAATCAATCTAATGTTTCATTCAGTTGGTCACAAGTGGTCACTACGATACGACATTCTTGTATGCATAGCACATTTATCGTCTTGTTGTCATGCCCATCGATGGTTGAATGTGTGTCAAGTATTGATATTCACAACCACACAACATTCTTGTATGCACAGCAGTAGCATCCCCTTGTTGTCATGCCCAATGGCTGTGCCGTTAATCAATCTAATGTTTCATTCAGTTGGTCACAAGTGGTCACTACGATACGACATTTTTGTATGCATAGCACATTTATCGTCTTGTTGTCATGCCCATCGATGGTTGAATGTGTGTCAAGTATTGATATTCACAACCACGCGACATTCTTGTATGCACAGCAGCATCACCGCGCCTTGTTGTCATGCCCATTGGCTGTGCCATTAATCAATCTAATGTTTCATTCAGTTGGTCACGAGTGGTAACTACGATACGACATTAGTAGTATACGAAGGCTATTGGCGCCCGTAGCCTGTGTTAAAGCGCCTATACCTGGCCCCTTTTTGTACGAAGGCAATCTGAGCCTGTACCCTTAACAGCTGACTGCTATCAAGTATACTATCAAATATGAATAATTGATGTCGTGCGCAGGTACCCAGGCACCTGTAGCTCAAAAGCCCTTTTTTGAGCTGTGCCGGCTGGCTATCAATTATACTGCTGGAGAATATATAATGCGCAGGAACCCGCGCCCTGAACAGCTGGTTAGCTGACCACGTTGCATAGTACGCGGCTAGAGTCTGCACATGTGCATGAATATTTAATGATAGCATGCTCAAAGCCAGGTCTCTTTTTGACCGCTCCGGTGCCCTGATAATACATAAATATTTGATGTTTATCAAATACAGTAGTGCCTGCTTTCGCATGCTGACATAACTGATATGAAAGCTACCTGAGCGCGCGCACGCCCAGACATATTTTATGCGCATGTTAGATATTGTGCACCCGACAGCTGATGCGCTGAAACTATATGTACAATTTTAACGCATTTTCAGGAACCCTAGGACAATATGTCTATGTGATTGTCTTTATATCAAGTGAAAGTTTTATTCTCCACAATCCGACACCCAATCATCTTTGTCATCACCCAACTCAACAACAGCAGCTTTTTCCAAACATTTGTTGAACTTCAACCCATGCACAAGTCTGAAGCGCCAGAAACGATCACGGAACGTGTACAGACCACCATTATCACAACAATCTGCAAATGATATGCCTTCAGCATGCAAAAAGACCGCTTGGCCGGCTTCCAAACTATCGATGATGTCAAGCTCTTTGATTAAAACGTTCAGATCTGTTATGAACGGTTCACAGATGTATTCGAGAATTGAACTTCCGGGGCCATCCGCACGTGTTACGACCCACACTTGGGATTTGACTTTTTCTTGTTGTTTTATTTGCTTTGTCAAAATACGGTAGATTGCTTTGTGCAGATCTGTGAGCTTTGCTTCTTCGTCGCAAGACCAATCAGAGCCGGCAGTGATAACGTAGCAGCCCGGCAGAGCAGAAGAACGAGACACTTGGACGCTGGAAGCCATCTTCAAAAACATAAATGATCCACCATAACTGAAAGCTCACACTGATAATACCAGCTGGCTAGCAGCAGCCAATCAGCGACCAGCTGCATGAACGACCATGCAATTGCACACGCACATATACATTTACAATTATGTATAGTGACCAGCTGGCTCAAGCAATTTCTGGCACAGGTGGTCTTGTTTATGAGATTGGTGTTTGCAAAAAATGCGACGACAACGTGGAGGTGGGAAGTTTAAATAAGCAGCACGAGTACATCTCTTTGACAATTTGTCAACAGTGCTGGACTCGGAATAATGCATGGAATAACATAAAAACATGGGACAAAAAATATTTTGACTATCGAATCGAGGTTGCTGTGTGCAAAAACTGTCGATTTTTTAATTCGAGCGCACCTGCAGTGGTAGACAAGCTGGGACAAAGGCATGTGAATATTATAATGTGCAAAAATATTTGTGCCGTGTACAATAAGTTATTGGATTTTGAATAAAAAATAACTAAATGAAAAAAAATGACGCGCACGAGAATTGAACCTAAGCCGTTCGCTTGGCAGGCAGAAGTGATAGCCACTACGCTACGCGACCGACCACCTCGTCGTCACTAAAGCGGTACTTAAACGTACGTGCCTGTGTGTGTGTGTGTGTGTGTGTGTGTGTGTGTGTGTGCGTGTGCGTAGCGTGTGTGTGTGTGTGTGCACGGTGAATGTAGTGCGCACACCGCTACCGTAACCCGTGCTTGACTATCAGGGACGCTCACGATTTGGCGGGAACGATTGAATTTTTTAAGACGCCGCTCGGCGGCGTCGAATTTATCTGGGAGGGGGGTTTTTCATTTTTTTCGTGAAAAATATCAACAATAACCGCTATTTTATTGACGGAAATTAGAAATTAAAGAAATATTAGAGGTTATTGTTGATTTTTTTCACCGAAAAATACAAAATGATACGCTTTTTTAGCCACCAAAAGCCGAAAATTTAATAAAATTTTCCGATCATTGTGCCCAAGCTGCCCACTGCCGACACCAGCCACAAGGATGGGGCCACCAACAACAACAACAAGGTTGGAAAATGTTTTTTTTATTTTTGCTTAAGCATAAAAATCCCAGAGTTGGGATTTTTTGTCAAAAAATGCCCTTAAGGCATTCAAAAATTTTACCATAAAGGTAAAATTTTCTGACCTAAAATAGGTGGGGGGGCTCAAAAAGAGCCGTCTGACAATAGCTCCCCCCGCCCCGAGTGTAGCACCTGGGGGCTCCCCCCGGTACCGCCTGTTCCCCCTCCGAAACCAAGGGGGCGTGGGGGGCACCCCCATCGTCAGCACTTTTTGATTTCATGGGGGACGCCCCCCCCCAAATCATCTATCGTCAGCACTTTTTGATTTCATGGGGGGGCCCCCCAAAATTCATCCACCCAAAAGTACAGCTTCCCTAAAAGGGCCCCCAGAGAAAAAATAGAGCCCCCCCCAAAGGGGAAAAATAGAGCCCCCCAAAAATACAGCCCCCCCAACTTGGAATTCCCCGCTTGGGGGTCGTAAAGTCAAGTTCTTGTGTAAGACACCTTGTGTACAACGTTTGTGGTTGAGTATATGATGACGTAAAGCCTTTTATGGAAGATCTGCACCTAAAAACACTCAATAATGACCAGTAACACCCTGACAGAACTCCATTTTAGGGTTTTTTGGAACATTTTTTGAATTTGGGCAGCGAAAAAATACAGCCCCCCAAAAATAGAGCCCCCCAAAAATACAGCCCCCCCCTAAAAGGGGTCAGTGAAAAAATACAGCCCCCCTTGTATTTTAGGTTTTACGGTATCGGTCGTCAACACTTTTTGATTTCACGGGGGGGCTGCCCCACCCCCAATTCATCTACCTGTTGTCAACCCTTTTTGATTTCATGGGGGTTGCCCCCCAAATTCATCTATCTATCGTCAACACTTTGATTTCACGGGGGCTGCCCCCCAAATTCATCTATCGTCAATACTTTTTGATTTCATGGGGGGTTGCCCCCCAAATTCATCTATCTATCGTCAACACTTTTTGATTTCACGGGGGGTTGCCCCACCCCAAATTCATCTATCTATCATCAACACTTTTTGGTTTCATGGGGGACGTCCCCCTAAATAATCTAACGTAAAAACTAAATAGAAGGGGGGCTCTATTAATTCACTGACCCCATTTTTTGGGGGCTCTATTACGGGGGGCTCTATTCCGGGGGCCCTCTATTAATTTACTGACCCGACCTCATTCCCTGATCCCAAAAACCCCTAAAAACGGGTTTGAAAGGATGTTTTTTCGCTTGTAATCGCATTTATTCGTCTCTATTCGTCAATAGGAGTCGTACTATGTGCTCTGAACAAACAGCAAACGTGCATAAATGTACCTGTACACCACTATCAAGCCTTAATACATTACAGTATAGGGGATGTTACTTAGGGAGGGGGCTCTATTAATACCGCTTTGGGGGGCTCTATTAAGGTTCACTGACCCCTTTGGGGGTTTTTTCCTTGGCCCCCCCCACATTCTATCGTCAACAATTGTTCCCAGAAATACCCCTAAAAACCCCGAAAAAGGGGTTTGAAACAGCGTAGTACTTGGGGTAGGGGGTCCCCCCAAATTCATCTATCGTCAACACTTTTTTGATTTCATCTATCTATCGTCAACACATATGGGCAAATCTATCTATCGTCAACAAATTCTGGGGACAATCTATCTATCGTCAACAACAATCGATCCCAAAATGGGTATTTTTGCCTCAAAATGGCTCAAAATCGGTATTTTTTGTCCCAAATAGGCAAAAAATCGCGCGCTACGGATTTATCTAAGTACCAATTTTAGACAGAAATTAGGAAATATTTTCATTCAGAACAACTTTGGTCAAGCGCGGGCAATGTCAATGTGGCTTGTTTCAACTATTTTAGGCATAGTGAGCATTAAAAACACCCATATACACCACTGTAGTGTCAGTGCTAACATTAGCTTGCCTCATTCTCAAACTTCAGCCAATCGCGTGATGTTTCACCATCTGCATATCGCCCGTCGCGTCTGGCCGTGTCCCTCTACGTGTAAGTATAATGAAAATTGCTAATATTATTTGCACATCAAGGCTGAAGGTTGAGGGGCACCTTGACTTGGGGTGCGTTAGTCAGGTATTGCCTAATGCCACATATAAGCCTCATAAAATAAATTGTGTGGTTTCCCGTGGCGGCAATGGTACTGCCATGGTGTGGCAAAGTGGTGCATGTGTATTGCTAGGTACAAAGTCTGTCGGGTGCGCGCGCACCATAGTGCGACAAGTCAGGGATGCACTCTGTGGGATTGGATATAATGTTCAATCAGGCCGGGTGGTGTTGCAGAACATTGTTCTGCACGGATCACTAAAACGGCCAGTCCATCTGGCTGAAATGTGTCACAATTTGTGTGCATATTTTGAACCGGAAATATTTCCGGCGATGAATCTAAAATTAAAGTGTGGTGGCACCGCTATTGTGTTTGCTTCGGGGCGCTATTATGTGACTGGTGTCAAATCATATCGACATAAAAGGCAGGCTGAGCACGAATTCCAGACTGCTGTTGCTGGTCACCGTGGCCGGCTCCGTCGACTTGTGCGATCGATGCTCGTGTGAGGGCGGCACCATCTACCTGTGCTCGCCACCGCTACGACCGGCCGAGTACGATGACTACGTCGCCATCGGCGGCACGATCACGCGCGCCGTCGTCATTCAGTGCACTGATGCTGTCCCGTCGATCGTCATTCGCCGCTTATTGCCTGATTTGGAATCAATCTCCGATGCGTGTCTCGAAACGGTATAGTAATATTTTTTTTTTATTTATTCTCTTTGGCATTGTTTTACTTTATTGATTGTTGTTCAGACCACCACACCGCATCCGATACACGATCGTTATAGGGCGCTTTTTAGCTTTAACAAAAACTCTCCTGTCTCTACGCCTGTCATCACAACAGCTCAGCCTACTACTGTATCTAACACGCCCGCTGCCAATCCTGTCACCACGCGCGCAACAATCAAACCACTGCGTACTATCTCTGACCGTACTACCAGCCCACCTGTCAAACAATTGCGCACGACTGCAACCTCTGTTACCACCCCATCTGTGAAACAAACAAGTTCAGTTCCTACTAAACGCACTGTCAAACTCACAACACTTCAGCGTACTACTGTATCTAACACGCCCGTTGCCACTCCTGTCACCACGCGCGCAACAATCAAGCCACTGCGTACTATCTCTGACCGTACTACCAGCCCACCTGTCAAACAACTGCGCACCACTGCAACCTCTGTTACCACTCTATCCGTGAAACAAACAAGTTCCATTCCTGTTTTGCCTACTAAACGCACTGCCAAACAACAAAGGCATTCACAACCTGTTGTCACCACTAAACCTGTGCATACTACCACTGATGTAAGTCCCGTCACCACTAGGCAACCAGTTAGACGTCTTCTTTCCGCAACTAACAAAAGCCCTAAGGCAACGGCACCGGGTGATGGGGAGGTAAGAGTGCTCGCAATTTATGTTTTTTTGCACCCATCATTGTGCTTTTTTGTGTAGCTGCCCACTGACGCGCCGTTGGAAGTGAACGATGATGATGACACCACTGGACAAGACGACGACGACGACAACGATAGCGGTGGAGCTGTGGTGTGTTAAGTTTGTGTCCTGTGCTTGAATGCAGCATTTGCATGTTTCTTTCTGTTCAGGCGGCTGCAGCTGTGCTTGGTGTGCTGTTCGGTCTGGTGCTGGGCGTTGCTGTCGCTCTGTTCATTGCAGCAAAGTACACAAACTTGGTGGCTGTTGCCACTGGTGCTGCCCGTTCTGTGCTACCGCCGTGATTGCATGTATTTTTGATTGTGTGAAACGGTGGCGCACTGTGTAAACCTAGATGCTGACTTGCTGCCGTTTTACACATTGTTTCGCTCGGTTGTTGTGAAAAAATTTTGAGAGCTTTTAGAATGCATTTGTGATTTGCAACCAAAGAATTTTCAGCATGTATTTGATGATTCATAATGGTGCTTTTTGAATGTAATTCAACATTTGCTCCTCCTGTTTTAATTCAACATGACTGGTTGTGACATGAAACACAGGGATTGATAACAGCCGTGCACAGAAATGACCAGAAGGTAAATGCACAACACGAAGTGTAAATATAACAGACACATGACAAGGATCATGGTAAATGCACAAATATGACGAACATGACTACATGATGCGCCGGTAAATATGATACATGGGTTGACTGCTGGGTGAATGCACAACACAATTATTGCGCAGAGGCGCTGTGTTGCAGTGGGGAACGTTTGAAAACATGGTTGATATGCACTGATGTATTGTAGATACACTGACATTAAAAGGGGAACGAAAACGTGACATTCGGCAGAATGGTACATGAAAGCAGCGGTAAATAACATGAAAGCAGCGGTGGGTTGACGATTATTGCAGATATGCACTGAATGAACATAGAAAAACGACGGGCACCAGATATTCGGCTACATGAGTTCACAGCAATGATTATTGCTGAAAACTAACACGTGTTTGACAACTGCGAAGCATCTGCCCCTGATACATGGGTTGACTGCTGGGTAAATGCACAACACAATTATTGCGCAGAGGCGCTGTGTTGCAGTGGGGAACGTTTGAAAACATGGTTGATATGCACTGATGTATTGTAGATACACTGACATTAAAAGGGGAACGAAAACGTGACATTCGGCAGAATGGTACATGAAAGCAGCGGTAAATAACATGAAAGCAGCGGTGGGTTGACTGCACAATTATGCACTGAATGAACATAGAAAAACGACTGGCACCAGATATTCGGCTACATGAGTTCACAGCAATGATTATTGCAGAAAACTAACATGACAACTGTGAAGCACCTTGCTGCACAATATTGCAAAACTCAGTGGCCAAAAGGGGTATGCACACTGTCAACGCTGTCCCGCGCGTCGTTGTGGTGGCGGTAGCACTTCGCCTTGTAGTTCTTGCTGGGCGGTAATGTAACGATTGCGGCCACGCTGTTGACGCACACCTTGGAAAGCGCTGATTGTCGCTCGACCAAATGCCATCTCATTCAGCTCGGTTTTGACATGTGGCGGGATCGGACGTTCAGGCACCTGCATACACTTGTTTCTACTACTTTTGTACTCTATGCTGAACAAAAGATACGAGTGCACTGACCTTGACGGGAATACCACGGCTGTCCCACATTGTGACGTTACGTCTGCTCAAGTACTCCTGCTCCTCGTTCTCGTAGCCGCCGCCTTTGTTTTCAGCGCAGTACTGACAATTGGGTATGATGCACGCGTCGACAATTATCTGAAAATTTCAAACTGCGCGAGAATCCAAATCAATAAAAAACTACTACCCGCATATGGTATAATAATCAAAATAATATGCCTTTTTAAACTGTGCATCTCAAAACCCGTACCGTTCGCAGAGTCATCCATGGCGTCTTTCTTGTCATGTCGGCACTTGTGCACACGCGGAAAACCCTTGCCGCAGCACCTGTGGTCGCGGCCAAACCAATGTCATGATCAAAGTGGAACATGAATTCTCTGTTGTTGTATGCCCGGAAGCAATCGAAGCGTTGCGCCGACGGACGGTGCAGTGTGCCGTTGCTGCAATTGTGGTGTTTTCTTCGTTTCATAGTTCTGCCTACTAGACGGGACCCGTGCCTACGGCCCGGCGCCGCGCCCGTGCCCAAGAAGACCCGTTAGCACAGCCAAAGCTACCCGTGAAAATTGACCCGTCCGCCCTTCCGAGGGAGGGGGCCACAAACACACATACATACACACATACGTCTTTCTGTTTTAGTAGTATAGATTTCTCACTGCCGTGCACAATAGACTTACCGAACGGTGAATGTGATTGCATCGATCAGCGACATTTGCGGTGAACCCCATTGACATTTGTGATAGATCATCAGGGGACTTTGATGTTTTGCGTGACAGCGCGCGAGCGAGACCATGTCCGTGACAACTGAGATGTCGTACGCGAGACTGTTGATCACATACTGCTCGTTCAGCAGAAATCGTGGCGGGCGTAACAGATTTTGTGCATGTTTCGCCAGACTTCGAACCGCGTCGTTTGACCTTGGCTGGTGACTGCCTGAAATTTGAGAAAGACCAGTGAGAAAGAATGCGCCAGTAGAACTGAGCAATCCAGTGAGTCACAGTGAAATGGTGCCTTTTTGAATATTAAGAGGTGCAACATGAAATCAAGTGGGGCCCTGACCTTTGTACACAATGTACAGCTTGATTATATGGCACATGACAAGAGGAGAAATCAAGTGGGGGCCCTAACCTTTGTACACAATGTACAGCTTTTGTTGATTGTATGGCACAACACATTGAACAAGAGTGTCGCCGCCAACGTTCTCGATCAGATCTTGATGTTTCTTGAGGAAATCCTCATTTTCGCCCACACGTGGCACATCAATCAACAGTAACAGTTCAACGTCCAATAGGTCTCGGGCCATTTGCGAAATAATTGGCAACAAACTGGGTTATGTCAATGTCGTTTTGACGCAAATCTGTTCTCGAAAAACGGCTGAGGTCAACGCTGTTGTCTCGGCTCAAATGAATGGCCAGGTAGAGACACCAAGCTCCGCAGGTTTGGGAGGGTGGAGCTTGCAGTGGTACCTTTACCATAGGTGTCGTATCGGCGGGGACTATTTTCGCCAGGCTGCAGTAAGAAACCAACTGCTCACCATTGTTGTAGACAAGCACCCAATGGGCCTCCGGTGCAAAGAATAGGGCAAACCTGTGGGGAAACAAAATAACTCGCTCACCCAGGTCATAAATACCGACAAAGTGATGACGAAGCAGGTCGTCTGCCTGTATCAAATCGGTCAAGAGATTAGCATTCATTGTTCAAATTGAACATTGAAATGTTCATTTATCGTGAATGATTGATCAAATTCAAGCAAGACAATGCTCATTAATCCATTCTTGCCGACTGGGTTTGCGAATTTGCAAACTAAACTGACATCGCCGTAAGTTTTCAAACTCGGTAGGTGAGCTCCGCAGGGTGTTAGGTCCACTGCATTTATATTGACTTGTTTTGCCCACATTTCGGGTGTGAGATCTGAACCCCACGAACTTTCGTTCATTCCCATAGCTCTCCAAAGTCTCAGGTAGCTTAATGCATATTTGTCGTCTTTGTAATTGGTTGTCTGTGTTTTCAAATCAGCTGGGAAGAGCTGATTTCCGGCGCGAATCCCACACCACTCCAAGTTCTCGTTTGACATTTGCCATGGACTTTTTTCTACGCTTCCATAGAAAGCTTTGGCGTCAACGAAAAATATGAAAGCTCGAATTGGCAAAATGCCAGAGTGCAAACTATTGCTCTGGGGTTCCCGTGCTCCTTCTCCAATGAAAAGTGTTCTTGCAAGTACTTGCTTAAAATCGTACCGAAATGGTTGTCGTTTAAGGTCGTTCAACAGTTGAACCGCTACGCCTTCGTTCAGCTCGTGCTTAAGCGTGTACACGTTCATGTCCACCACTTGAAGTGTGACTGCTTGTGCGGGACTGGAGTAGTTCAGAATGCACCAGTTTGGGTCTTGAATTTCAAATTCTAAGCGAATATTCATATATGCGGGAAAAAGTTTCTTAATGTTGAACAAGTTATGTGGTAGGCGAGACAGAAGCTCCACTTCCTGGCTTTTTTTGGTTCGTTTTTTCATCTCCACAAAAGCTCCGGCAGTTTTTGTGTTCTCTTTCGTATCGAACTCGTACATCCCTTGTAATCTAAGTATGCTGTTTCTCTCACCCGAAGAGGAGTTGAGAAGACAAATTGCAGTGCTGAGATATCCGAAGTCCGAGCACACATCCACTAACTGGTTTTGAAAGTAGGTTCGGACGCAACGAAAAATTGCATGACCGATATTGTTGACAAATGTCGCCTCCAGGTTTTCATCGGTTTTGTCAGAACCGTCGGCTTTCACCAATTTTAGCACTACTCGTACGTAAGTTTGACTCAAATCGACGAATTCATTGTTGGACCCAATTTCGAACACCAACGTGTGATTCGATTCGATTGGATTTTGAGAATTATGTTCTACCAAACGCTGCCCAGTGATGGCCACTTGGACTGGCGGTTTTTCCCAAAGATCTAATTTGGAGGACGCGGTCAGCTCAGCGCCCTCTACGTATTTGTCCATATTTTCTGCGTCGATATTTTCTCCGCCGCACTGTCCGGCTTCCGTTTATACGTGGGTGACCCACGAGGCGCCTTCCGCCGGCTCGCCGTCGGTACGGTCGGGTGTATGTTCTTGGTTTTGCCATTCTTTGCCTTGCGTGGGCGACCCTTTCGTTTATATGCTAGTTGTCGGCCGAGGTTGGCCGCCAAATTTGCGACAGGCCCAATCAAACCGAGCAAACTGCCGCCCCGTCGTCTTGTCCGATTTTTTCCGCTTGATAGAAATGCCCAATACGATGGTGGCGGCGGTTCGTAACTGATCAGAGTCATTTTCGTTGTCTAAATTTCAGTGTAAGCACAGTTTCGGCCAAAAGATTAGCTCCATGGCCATAATTGGACCGGAGCTCCATTAATATACTGCCGATTGTGTAATTCTGCAGGTCTTTGTAGTGAACGGAAGGCAGTATGATTGTTTGACGATGCCCTGGTCGCTCTGGGTCTATGGCAAGAACTCGAAGCAGCCGTGCCGTGGTCGAAGCAACCAGACTAGGCCGGATCAAATCCGAGTAGCAATATAGGGACGATGGCGCATTTTGCCCCCAAAGTCTCACGGGACGCTCCGCGACGACAATTTGTTTGGCTTTGCCAAACTCTATTGTGTCACGTTGGTAGCCTAAAATATCTCGGAGACGTGGGGACAACCATAGGCGTCGAAGGTTCACCTTATCACTTCGAAAACCCAACAGGTCCGTGCCTTTGTCTCGAACCAGATGCAACCGCATCTCCTGATCTGGTTTCACTCCTCTTGGATCACTTTCCACTTCCAGGAGAAAGAGTTCTGCGGTTGTAAAATGGTCTTGAATTTGTGTCAAAGTTGCCGAATCATTTCCTCTGTTGGTGCTTAGCGCATTATTTACACGTCGCAGCAATGCTTCCTCGCTGGTCACAGGACCTGGTGCAACTTCAATTACAACAACTCTACCGTTGACATCAGCCATCAGTAGGCACGAATCCAACTTTGGGTAGTCAATCACGACTGAAACTTCGCTCAAGCCAACCTGCCAGGTCTCGTCAAGGCGCAGATGCTCGGCTAACAACGTGCGAAATTCCCACGGATTGTTGTCGGGATCAGTTGAGTTGACGTTGGACACAAGTGTCACATAAAAATCTGATGAGGCCATTTTTCGATACAAGATGACCAACAAACATATTGCGTAGAATGGACGTTCTAGCAGTTTGGCTGCCTGTTTTATACGGTCAGCTAGGGGCCGCAGCGAGCTGTGGTTCATAATAGACCGAAGCAAGGATCTGTCCATCCTTCTCTCGTTTTAATTTGTACGTAGCTGGAAATCGGTTCCGTTTCACGTCTTGAATTATATACTTCTCCTTCGGTTCAAACGTTTGTAAGTATCCTTTCCGGAAATGTGTGCGAGGCAAGGCCAAATACACCCGTTGTCCGACACGGTACTTGAATTTGCGAACACGTTGGCGCGGCTGACGACCCAACAATTCGGTTTCGGTTGCTATGGTGATGTCCCGTGGCGCGCGTCCTTTTATTCCCCGATGAGGGGTTGCGTTGTAACTTGTCGTGGCATCCTTGTAAATATCTATCCATCGCTTGCTCGTCCCCATTCGCGCAATTTTACCATCCACCACAACTTTTTTTTTAAAAACCCCCCCCACACCCCCAAAACACCCCCCCCCCCCCCCCCCCCACCCCACACACCCTCCCCCCCTTAACCCCACCCCCCCCCCACCCCACACAAACCCCACCCCCCGGGACATTTTCTTTTTCAAACTGCGTATGAAACGCTCACAAATATATGCGTGCGATGGTCCGGTTGCGTGAATCAGCGTTGTGCCTTGCTCGTTGATGTACTGTGCAAACGACGACTTCCACTCTCGTCCGTCATCAACGTGCATTGTAACAGGTCTGAGCTGGAACGTTTTGTACGCTGCCAGAACATGGGCCGGGGTTTTTCTCTTTATTGCCTGCGTGTATGCGCGTCGACTGGCCACATCCACAACGCACAATATATATCCATAATGATTATTCCAGCGCTTAATTAGCTGAAAATCCATTAAATCGGCATGGACGTTCAGTCCAAGACCAAGTGAACGAGTTTGATTTCGGAGAAATCGATGTCTCACCGGCCTATGTCGAGCATATATCGGCTGTTCTTGCAGCCAGCTGGCCACCTGTGCCACTCGAAGGCCAGGATGGCGTCGGCGGGCAACCTCAAATAATTTGGATATTCCTCCATAACTGGCCGGGCTTTCCAAATTATAGTACAGCCGGGTCAACAATTTGTCTACCTTTCCAACCATACCAATTTCTGCACAATTTTCTCTTGTTTTTCTTTCTGCAACTGCTCCAGCAGACTTACCAGTTTTGCTCCAAAATCCTGGTCGTGGTCTGTTGCCAGTAGTTTGTTTACGAGTTTATTCACCTCACTAGCCCTGGGATCATCCGGGCTAATGATTTTTGATAGTGGCTCCAGAATTGGTTGTGTCTGAGCGGCTGGGGTCCCGAGAAGCACCCGTTTCATGGGCATATTGTATCGGCTCTTGCCAATATGGTACCGAGATAGACTGTAAAGAAGCTGGATGTTGCCAACTGAATGAATAAATCGCGCAACGGGCGCAAACTTCGCTGTCGACGAATCGCGCGGATCACGTTTGTGTATTTTTTAAATTAGCCCTCTCAGTTGGCGTCAATTGTAAATGTTTATTTTTCATTAAATTCAATGCACAGTCACGAAGACACCGCAGCAAATCACTTCCCGCCTGTCGCAGGAGTCGTTTTCGTTCCGCCGGTCGGGCGCCGTGCAGCAATTCCAGCTGATCTCTGTTCCGGCAAAAACGAGCCATCATTGCTGGCCGTACCCACAATTGCTCACTTATACAGCTCGTATGCATATTGCTGCCCCTCACCAAATACGTTTGTCAAAATTCTTCTTTTCTCAGGCGTGTCCTGGTGGAAATCCAGAAACAAATAACCCCTGTTCCTTGCACATGCATCTTGGTAAGCTTGCAGGAATTCCGGTACAAATCCGGGCCGAAACTGGGACGCAAATCTTGCAACAGACGACAAGTCTGATGGATTTTTTAAAAGTGTCATCCATTGACAGTTTAGTCGGGCAGTCCTATTGTGGGGATCAAAAATGGTGTGGAACGTAATGCATGTCCAGCAAGGTGCGTGATGCGAGAACTCTGTGGTGAGCATTCGCAGTGTTTCCTGGTTCAAACGAATATCATCCAGGAACAAGATTCGTGGCGTCGGAGTTTGTTTGAAATCTTCGAGGTCGAGCAGTCCAACGTGCGTTTGAATGCGTCCATCTTGTAAATCAGCAAATTGATCTATTCCATGCGGGGTCCCACAGATTGCAATAGTGGCTGGTGGGTGCTTGAACAGACTATCTGCATTACGACAAATGTACCTGATGATGGTACTCTTGCCGGCCCCACTTGGGCCGACCAGAGCCATTGTACCATAATGGGGAAATTGAAACATCATTAAGTTAGTTTTTTTATCAATCTTCATTTATGCGATCATAACCGAAAGGCAATGTATCACCATTTGCATCTTCAACATAGCGCTTTTCTATGGTAACATTCCACTGTTTTGTCTCCGATTTTGTGACGACTTGTTGATCTCTTGTTCTTGCAATCACTTGTCGTGTGACTGGGATTGGTGTCGGTGCCATTCCTTTTAAAAATTCGCACACTTTTTGCTTCATGACGTGAAAGTTCAGTTGACGAGCACCGGGCTCAGACAGCGTGAACCCCCGCACACGGACCTGCAACCATTAGGCTCATCATCTTGTACCATTCATCTCGCCTCGTACTCACCTTGTACTTCAGCTCGCCGTCGGCACACGCAATTTCGTAGGCATAATTCTTGCATCCGGCCGCACAAAATTGTGTCATGCGTTCTCCACGCTGCAATTCACTTGTCATTGAACCAATGGTTATGCCCAGTTCCGGTTGCCAATCCATCTTGTTGGTCGTGATGTACGTACATGAGTCGGTATCTACAAGACAAGAATGCGTATGCGTGTGGATGCTGAATTCACTCACTAACCCATGTAAACCACACGTCGCCCCAGCGGCCGTAGGTACCGTCTGAGCATGAGCAACCGTGCTTCGGCCGTTACGGTGGCAGCAATTATGCTGCTACTAAACGGTGGACTCTGAAGGTCTTCATGTTTGTCCCGATAGTGCACAAGAACGGATGGTTCAGGACCATCGTTCACAACTCGCAAGTTTGTCATTTGGCATTCTTTGATAATCTTGCGCAAGCGCACGGGATTGTCGACCAATTCGGCCTTGATTTTGTTGGCACTTTGCCCAAATTTCCCCCAAAATGAGTTATTGATGAGTTTGGCTGAAAAAAACAACAGAATTAATTGTGTTCACTTCGTGACTGCCCAACTTAGCTCACGAAGCGCTTGATTTTCAATCAGTTCTTCCGGTCGAATTATGATATTGTACTGCTCCTTGTACAGTCGGCACACCTCATCCGCCGTGTATCCCTCCGGGACGCCGCTACTTTTTATCTGAAAACAGTGCTAGATTGGAAATGGACAACTGGTGAGCCCAACGTACCAACCTTTAGGGTGATCCACTTGAAAATGAACGGGGTGAACAGACCAGTCGTCGGGTCTCGTCCGTCAAATTTCATTGATCGTGGCCAATGGTAGACAATTTCGATATCAGAGTATTCGTAATTGTGAGACAGTGCTTCGTATATCTGCAACTGGGTTGCATTGTGCTCGCAGTCCTGTCATTGTCATTGTACTTACTTCACACGTGACCCAGGTGCCTCGAAACGCACGCTCAGCTCGAGAATGAGTGCATTTTCGGCTCGCGGTTTCCACACATCGCCTGCAACTGGCGAAGTACAGACGTCCTTGGTACCGATATGGTAGAATGGGGTGGTAGACGTTGGCGGGAGCATGGATGGTCAGTTTTATGAGGCCCAAGTATGGCCGTTGGTCAAGACTAGCAAAGTTATCTGTGATGACTTCGGGCCACCCACAAGGGAAGCGTGCCGTAGCGCAAACCGTTGGATACAACGAGACTGAAATGGGCAGTGCAATTATTTGTGTTGCTGCGGATCTGCGTCACTTACCGACATCAATTGCATCAATTCGTGGTGCTTGATCAACCAACAATTTGTACACCTCGACCCTCCCGCCCATGATTGCGTCGGCCGGGGCAAGACTCGGGAATCTACGCCTGGTCCGAGCATCTACTTCTTGCAATTGCGCGTCTGTTTTCATCAGTTCGTCGTACTCGTGCTCCCACATTGTTTCCAGCGGGTGATATCGTTGTATGTATGCATTGCGTGCCTAGGTCTGGTTGTGCAATTCGTCCATTGTGAGCCCACGTGTTCGTTTCGTACGGCCGGTTTCACATTGCACGCAACCGTGCCAGTGGCTGTGGACAATGGACCGTGTACATTTTCTCCTGACTGAACAAAAAACTCACCATCCATGAAACTCCAGGGCAAGTATTGGCTTCATGCTGCTGTCGTAGACCATACCGTCGACAGCAACGGTTCCATTGACCAAATATTCACCATTCACAGACTTGGCTGTTTGCAAATAATGGTAGTTGCGCTTGGCAACCAGCCACTGCATCCAAACAAACGCCTTGCGTGATTGCTTTGGCGGGCGTGTCAGTCCATGCACTGGCAATATCGGCAGCGGTGCCCGTTCTCTATCATAGTGGTTTGTCAGATAAGCATTCAACACCATGTTGCTTATTGTCGTGCTTGTCAAAAACGGGTCGAGCCCACCCGTAAATTCCATAACTAATTGTCTGAATTTACACAGTCCGAGACGCAACAACGTGCAATCGTTTGCACAATATTCTTCCAATTTTTTCCTGTGGTTCCACACGGTTTGTGTCGCATGCCATGCTCTAATTCCATCTTTCTCCCGTTCTGTAGTTCTTGAGGTGAAAAATTCATCAACGTGAGGCATTGGCACATCTCGATCATGCAATGTGTCCAAAGAAATGGTCTTGATTGGATACGGTATCTTTTCTTGATTCGGAAGCCCAAAAGCGCGTGGAAATTTTGCCAGGGCGAAACACACAAAGTTCAAACTGTCCAGGATTGTGCACTTCTTGTATTTCAGGTACAGCAGTCCAAGACCTGAATCACAAAAATGTTACCAAATAGTATCGGGCTCGACAGATGGACCCACCTTTTGGCACAAATTTGACTCTCCGGCCCGTCTCGAGCGCCTGTCGCAGCACAAAAATGCCGTCGTATCTGAGAGGGCATAGATTGATTTGCTGACTGAGCACTACAGCAGAACTAACCTCTGAAAATTGTGGAAGAAGACAACAAATCTTTGGCGTGGCCGAAACAGGAAGTCACACAGTTCTTGCAAGCAGTTGACGCCGACAAAAATGTGTTGCGCTTCTTCTTTGCATCTGGCGCAGTGCCTGTCCGGTCGCCAGTCTGGTGAACACAAATCGCAACAGACTTGAACACAGGCCAGAACAGGTCGGTGGACAAAAGTTCCGACGGCTACCATCCTTGTTTGCTCGCTTTCAATGTCGGCAAAAGCAAACTTGTAGTTGCTCACTCGGACAGGTTTTGGGGCTGTGATGAAACACTGATGTTCGCGTGTGCCTGCAGAAAATTCGACATTATTTGCATAAAAGAGCAGAATAGTGCAGTTACCTATACTCCTCGGCTGTTTGCACAGGCGGCAGAATCCTGTGGCCCAACACGTGTGCGGATACCTTGCATTTGTGAGAATGTTGCACGTGGGACAGTGCCGTAACAGCGAGCAAACAGATCGCCTGGTCCGTCCTTTTTTTGTTTGTGTGCTGCGGTGTGCATGGAAACAGCTTTTGTTGGGAAACGTCCGCAGGCAGCGTTCACACTTAATTTCTTTCCCAGCTTTGCATTTTCCTGGTCGTTTGCATGCCGTGCATCTGCTAGGGCACTTATGACTCTCGTACCTGTAACAAGGGGACGTAAAGACCTTGTCTGGTAGTAACGTGCTCCTACCTTGCGAATGGTCGTGAACATTTCGTACAGTAGTATGCGGTGCCAAAGTATCTTTTCAGTGATCGTATCACCCCATAGTGTTCATCAGACAGATGCAAATAAATCTGATGATCTGCTGGCGGGCCAAAATATACACGTTGATTTTTCTTGTACACTATCAACTGATAACGACCAGCGAGATGTTTTTGTATTGCGTCCAGTTCGGCATATCCACATGGTCCCTCGTGTCCGTGTAGCCCAGCGCCACGCATTAGACGCTGGGCTGCTCGTGCCTGCACACTATCATACCGCAGAATAGACCTGAGTTCGACTGTGTCACCACTTGCACGCACCATTTCAATCGCAATGCACCTGGGGAGACACATCTGGTCGACGTTGCGCAGTGGTAAAACGCAGGGTACAGGGCGTCGACATTTTTGACTACCACCTGTTACGTCTTTCACCCTGACCGTGTTTATTTGATGAAAGTCTTCTAATTTTAATGATTCATTGCTGTTAAGTAGATCGGACATCACGCGCAACAGAACTTGGGCCGTCAATCGTTCCTTGGTCATGAACGGCAGTAAATAATACCCCATAGGCAAATTGTGGCTATCAATTATTACCCCACACAAATCATCATCATCAGCATCGCCGAAACTATGCGAAAGTAAAGCTGAGAATGCATGAGTGAGTGTCTCGTCCAGATTTGATATTGTTTCCGTGTTTTTAAACTGAAGATCATACGCGTGTCCTTCAATGCCCATCCTGTTGACACGTCTCACGCCCAAATGTGTAATTGTGAAATGTTCATGATTTTCCAGTTCAGTAGCGCCTCCAACTAGCTGTAGGAATTCTTCGTCCAAATCTGGCTGGGAGACATCGCCCAAGGCATGGTATGCTTCTGCTAGGCGCTGAAATTCCCCCTCATCATGTTTCCATTGTCGTTCACTAACCGCTTGCTGTAAACTTGGCAAATCCATTTTGCAATAATGAGCTGCGCCTGACCAGCTTTTGGAAAACCCCTGATATCATCCAATCAGCATCAGCATGCTCCTTAGTAACAACCAATCAGAAACATTCTGCACGAGCACATATAAACACTGCCGCTGGCTCATCCTATCATAATGTTTACCCGCCGTCAGACATGCATACTTCACAGAATAATCGGCCAACTACGCGCCCTTCTGCGACAAAACGCGCGCGGTCGCCAGAAATGTTGGCATCGCCACCGCCGTCAACCCAAGCAGCAGACGAGTCCACTGCTAACAGCCGAACAACCGATAGAAATGTGAAAAATGGTTAGTTCAACAGCCCACCCTTAGCGCATCTCTCACCGTCTCCGCGTCTTGCTAGGTACATCATCGTATGAGAAAGTTGACACATTCATGCGAGCATCAGCTTGCGCCCCGGTCCTGCCGCTATTCCTCTGCAGGTCGGTTTTAGACATAAATGTGCACCAGACAGTACAAAACACACTATTGCGCCTAGGTCCTGTCGTGCGTCAACAGACAAACGCGATGCTATAAGTTTCGGACGTGGTAAAAGGTGGTGGTCTGCAGATGATCTTGTTTTTACCTTGCGTTATTGGTCTCTACATTTCAGCACGTGGGCAACTCTGACATGCTGCGCACTTTGTGTTTCAACAAACGAGAAGATTTTTGACATCTTATCTTCTGCCAATTCTGTGTGATTTGTGAATAAAACCAACTATATTCTTGCCAGTAGAATATCCATTTTTCCTTGCTTTAGGTCCATCCAAATTTCTAGGCTCACGTTTTTTGCCACTGTACAAAAATGCTCAAGATGCCTTCCTATTATTATTGATGTTTTTTGCTCACATTCTAAGTGCATTTCGCGATCAATAACTGTGCCTTCTTGTGTTTTTGCATAGATTGTGAACGACAAAACTGTTGCTATCATAAATGCCGCAGAAACGGCCATCACAACCAGAGTGGGGAGCGTTTTCATTTTATTTGTGTCCATGATTAAACAAAACATACGCACAATTGTTCATTTATATTGTGAATATTGTCAGCACCCACACGTGTTGCAAGAATTCAACAATATACACTTGATGTTCGTGTAACAGCTCATAAAATTGCCAAAAATTCACATGCACACGTAACATGCATGTACAAATAGACTGTGATTATATTGAATGTCACGCAAATAGCACAAATTAGTGTAAAGTACATGCGTTTAGAATAATCGACAAGAAAACAGCATGTTTTTGGTTCCAAATGATGCCACAGTAAAGCGGATGTTTTTTACGACAAAACTCATTTCAACAGCACGTGTACGCAGTTCAGAAAACACGTCAGATAATAGCAGCACATGACAAAAATAAGACAAAAAATGCCTTTTTCTTGGTTTAGAAAATGATGTCCAATAATAACAGCCGTTTTACGACAAAATTCGTCATTTCAACAGTATATGCATGTGTACACAGTTCAGAAAACACATCAGATAATAACATTGACAAAAATAAGACAAAAATGCCTGTTTTTTGTTCAGAAAATGATGCCCAATAATAACAGCCGTTTTGCGACAAAACTCGTCATTTCAACGGCATACGCATGTGTACGCAGTTCAGAAAAAACACGTCAGATAATAACATTGACAAAAATGACAAGTATTTTTTTGTTCAAAAAACGATATCCAAGAATAACAGCCAACGGCACATGTTTTCACAAGACTCGACAAAAAATGCCAACATGTGGTCCACAAAATGTAAAGGTCACATAATAATAGTACGCGCATGTGACAAAAAAATGTCTCAAAACGGAGATTCACGCTCAAAAATGGTGACGCATTTATTGTCATGAAAAGTGAGTAATGCAAAATTGACATGAAACAGCTTATGTACCGGAGTGTGTGTGCTGCACGTTTGCGATGTCTCGCAGTGGCTGGCGTGGATTGTCGAGCAGAAATCGAATGACGAATTCACCGCTGCAATAGGTGTGAGAGTGATAAGGCCCCATAATTAGGATTTAAACTAGGTGCTTGGGAATCACCACGTTCCGAATCCCAGGTATTTGCCGCTACACGAAACTGCGTTCGCACATTCGGCGATGATACCTAGTTTCTACCCTCTTGTGACTCATTTGTATATTTGCTAGAATGATAATTAGGACGTCCAAATGGAGGGTCGGCAGTAAAAACAGAATTAGATCAAAAATGTTAAAAATAACCTCATCCCGACGCCAAATAGTGAAGCACCGGACGCGCGTACGCGTGGTCTGCCACCGGTGTGCTGCCAGCCGCTTGAACGTTCCACACCATGCATGCCTCCATGCAATACCGGGTCTCGAAGAACCACAGGTTGGCTGTCGGCGTTGTTTCGGTGATCACTCGCGTTGTCTTGCTGCATTTTGCACACGCGAGGAGTGTGGCGTAAGGCCCGTAGTCGTTGCCTCCTCGTCCCTGCAAGTGCAGTTATGCATGTATGGGTAAATGTACAGTTTAGCATAAACAGATCAATATCACAAAAGAACGCAGCAGAAGAATTAGCACTAAAATGCACACTGACCTGTAGGGACGGCTGGGCTGTCAAATCAGCGATGGTTCGATGTGCGCAGTCACCACACAGTGGTAGTCGGATGTACTGCTGCCCAGATCGAATTTCTGTGCTTGATGGCGGTACCGGCAGATGCTGGCAGATTGGCACCAACAACTGTTGTCCTGCAAGACAACGGTTATTCAAGAAGTTTAAAAATTCTACAAAATGTGCACCAAATGGACAGTTTGTTGCACATAAACAACGCAACCGCCCAATTCTTTACGCACCAACAGTAAAATTCTACAAATTTAAATGATAAAAATACATATTCTGTCAGTTGCACCTAAGCAACGCAACCCCATAAATTTCAAAAACTGCCCCCAGCTGCGCATCACTGTGTATAGCAAAATTACTACACATATGCGCAAAATGATGGAAACAGGTACAGTGGCACAACGTAATCCCGAAAAATATCAAAAACTGCCCCCAGCTGCGCATCACTCTGTATAGCAAAAATTCTACAAACATGCACCGAATGATGAAAACAGGCACAATTGCACAACGCAACTCCGAAAAATTCAGAAACTGCCCCCACCGCTGCGCACCAGAATTGCAAAAATTCTTCAAATTTGCACCAAATAATGAAATTAAGGCATCTTGCCAGTTGCACAAAAAATTCAAAACGTGCCCCACCTTTGCAGCTGCGCACGAGTCTGTATAACGAGTATTCCGTCAGTATGAGCGGGTGGAGATGGCTTGGTCGTTGATATTGTTGATCGCTATGTCGTTCGACTGCGTGGTGGTCACTTGTCATCAGTCCAGAAAATTCTCGGGCACAGTCGGCAGATTGTTGAGATCGATGGGTTCGCGAAGCAATGGATAGGTATAAGCGGACGCAGATCGAAAACAGTACGCCTCGGCAACAAATGGGTATTGCGGTTGTTCGGCGCCTTCGTCGAAGAACCCAAGTCGCCTGAAAAATTCAGTGTTACCGGTGTTTTTCAGAAATATTTCTGCGTGCGTGTGTGTCTCGTATTTTCGTAGGTAAATATATAAATGATAAATCACTGAAACCAAAAAAATTACCCACCGTGCAATTTGTTCGATACTCAGCGTATGGCGCCGAAACGCACAATAACGATCTTCGTATTTGACCAGATGGTAGTCTCCGTGCGATGGGTTAGGACTGAAACATGATTTTTTTAATAGTCTGTCGCGTACACAGCGCGCTACCTTGCATTACGGACACTTTGATAAAATGCACAGTTGAAAGTAACCAAAACGTGAAAAAGTTGATTAAAAATACAGGAAAAAATACTCACACCGCGAGGCCGTTGAACACAATGAAAGCCAATGCCTGGACGACCTGGGTCGTCCAGTGTTCAGGTGAAGTCTGTGTCTTGTACACTTCGAATTTCGTGTACCTGATTTCTGGGCGCTGCTTAGTGCTGGTGTACAGACTGTCTTGGATCAGAACCGGTTTCAAGGGCTCAGTATTTTGGGTCATGAATGGTCAGTAGTTGCTTTTGGTTGCAAAAATTGCAGTCGAAAATCTCAGAAAAATTCTCAATTTGCGCAGAAATGATAATGCAATACGCGCGTTGCGGTCCAGGCGGGGCTTGAAGGCCAATGAGCAGCAGGTGGGCGGTGCTTCAGGGTCATGCCGTGGCCATGAGCAAGCCATTCAGCCTATTTGCACACATGACGACTTTTACATTTTCACGTGGTTACGGCAAGTGTGAAAGCGCAGGTGTTTTGTGTGTGGTACAGCGCATCTTATCAGGAATTCTGGGTGATAGCGATACTCGGCCAGATGAGTGGGTGCTGAACGTAAAGAAGGCCGGTTCGACATGGCAGTTCAAATGTGCCGGGCACAGTGGGGATGGTGCACTTGTGGTGACGCTCATGAATGTACTGATTTGGATGGAGGATTCATCGCCAACAGGATGCGATATTGATCTTGAAATTGAACGCATTGGTGATAACAAAACCATTGATAGATGTGTTGTTCCCAAAGACTTATACTGGTCCTGTCGCAAAATTAACAGTGCTGTTCATTTGTAGAATAAAATACTTACTATATAAGTCCCTTGGGTCTGTTGGGCCCATTCATCAATTTTGTACCTGACGTTCTAATTGAAAATGCACGCCATCAACCCAGACAGCCACACGCGCACTGTCATAATTCCGTCAAAAATTGCCGTCTTGTCACTTTTCAACAAGCGACCTGTGGGAATTTGTGAAATGGGAATTTACCCTGATGTTCAGGTTCACCAATGGCAAGCATTTGTCACGTGCATCTCATTCCCCCTTTGTCATTCAGGCTTCTCATATAGTCATCGTGCAGCGTCATGGGCACGATTAAAAATGCAAAAACAAATATTTTCGATTTATCAGTTGCCGGGCCGTGCACCTGCATTTGTGCTGATTTCTTGACGGGCTGATACGCCCATTAATCTTTGGGGCAGTGTGACACTCGTTTTTGATCCAAATATGATGTGTGTGATAACAACGCATCTTGTCACATTATAAATGCAAACATCCCCGTGCGCTGTCAAAGCGCACCTGCGTCTTGACTTTACTGTGACCTCGGTTCCTCGGCCATTTGCTGGGGGAGATTATTATTTTTCAAGGGGCTTGTTTCATACAACCATCCCAGAGAACAGTAATAAAGTGAATTTTTTATTCAAATAATTTTTGTTCTGCGCTTAAATATCACACCCGGATTTTCAAGCCGGCACTGCACATCTTGTAGGAGCTCGGCTGCCAGTTTTGGTCTCTCGGCTCTCAGGTTTGAAAATGCCTTAAAAAATCTATTGTGAATATCACTCTATTATGATGTTTCACGAGCTACCTCTGTGTCGAAAATTTCATCTCTGTTTGCCCACACAACATCAACCACATCGTCTCGCAGTGCGTCTGCAGTCAGCCTGTCGGCCGTTTTCACTCCTTCACAGACATTGCCAATGGACAGATTGCGGCGTAGCCAGCGTTCAGCCATTGCTTTCAGCTCATCGAACCCGTACCTGAAACATCTGTGCATGTGCAAAGTCCAGCGCATCTCAGCGCATACGTACTTGTCTGCCACTAATGCCGTCTCCTCTGCATCAATCCAACTTTTCAGCTCGCATCGGTCAGTGTAAAGAAATGTGACCAAATTATGGATGGCTGGTGGCTCGTCATCTTGGAAATTCACCTCAAAAAATTTTTTAGGCCTGTGATTTTACTCAATATGATGATATATGACTAACTTCGTCAAGCTCAGCGTTCATTGCAAATAATGCCCTGAAATATTCCGATCGCGCTTGAAGTATGAATCTGTGAACAGCATAGCACTCCGTAGGTGTCACTATTTGCACGTTGGCGGGTGGCAGTGCTTGTCTGTTGTAGGCCTGGGCTATATCTGCAGCGATGCTCCCTTGCAAGGCTTGTGGTGGGTCACGCATGCCTGTTTTCGGCGGGTGAATGGGTTCAAATCGCCGCCGTTCCCCATAAATTGTGGCCTGAACTCGCAAGACAAGCTTGTTGTCGGGCGCCAGTCTGTGCGGTTGCGCCTGCAGTCGGTATGTGCATTCGGACCTTTATTTCTCAAATGACTAAATGTATACCTTCAAATCTTCGTGTGAGTAAAATCTTTGAATGGTGAGCATCTGTGATGGGGTTATCAACTCAACACTTCGCCGCATTGTGATCGCTGCAAGTGCGGTGGTCATTATCTCAATACCTAATATTTTTTCATTACTTACTCGCCAATCCGTGTGCCGTGTGCACCTGAAAGCTGCCTTTAACCCGCACTCTTGCTTCCAATGATGTTGTACCTGTAATGACTGCTTTTATGGTGGGGGTGCATCTGAAACTTTTTTTTACGCACGTGTGATTCGCAGTGCTATCGACAAATGTCCACGGTGTTCTTCAGTGGATCCGTTAAGCCATAGTCGAATACTTAGCATGTGTTCACCATCGTCAGTATTGAAGCCGCTGCAAAGAATGTCTGATTAGACATGAGTGCCTGGATGTACATGGATGTTCACCTTGATTCTATGTATGATCCCGGTTCGGTCAAATCTATTTGCTCAAAAATCTCAGGAATTGCCCAATCATGCACCACTGATGATCGCTTATGGATGGACAGCGTGCCTGAGGTGACGCCATGTGCAGCCTGGCAGTCAGATGCCGGCAATCGCGCGCATATCCCATCCCCACCTGCTATGCCTGTAATAGCGCCATGTTTTTCAGCAGTTTTCCACACTGATGTTTCACACACCTTTAATCCTTGTCCTTATTTCACTTATTTGCGCCGGTGATAATGTGACGTCAACGTTTGGGTTCCCAGGGCAGTAGGCTGAAAGTTTGCGTGTTTTTATCTTTACGCAAACTTGTCTCTATATTTTGCATACCCAATATCGTTTTGGCAACTTTCTTCAAATAATCAGTTGTTTGTGATGTCGAAAGTTCGAAAGCAAACGTGTCAATTGCTGGGTGCTGTGGTTGCATCATTTTGCTCAATGTATTGCCCATCTGTGCGCACTCCTATCACATTCATGCGTCAGTTGGCTGCATAAAATATTCATATGGTCAGCTGTTCAGGGCGCGGGTTCAATATTCTCATACTCCATTTGTATATTTTCTGGATGTATCATCATGCGTTAAATATGTACGCGCGTCATAATCTCAGGTGGGCCTCATGGAATATTCATTTATATCACATGTATTATCAGTGTACAAAGGCACACACGCTTAGTGTAGCTGCTGCTGTATCACATTTAATATACATAAAATATTCATTATCAGAGAGGCGGGGACCAGCTCGTTCATAAAGAAAATTGGCCTTTTGTTCCTGCACAGGTTACATTAAAAATTCATGGATACACGCATTCACAGAATTTGTGCAGGTTACCTGATGGCTGCACACTTGATATGCGTATGCCAGCTGGGCCAGCTGTTAAGGATACAGGCTCAGATTACCTTCGTACAAAAAGGGGCCAGGTATAGGCGCTTTAACACAGGCTACGGGCGCCAATAGCCTTCGTACACTACT
>JASAMV010008465.1:0-18698 GCA_030248065.1 Rhynchonema sp. JSB1_4
TGTGCTTCCTCTGTCGAGCCATCGGGGCCCTCCGGCGGATGGCTGATGTCGGGCTAATGGGCGACCATGACAGCGTTACTTATGCTGTAGACCTCAAATTTCAATGAAACTCGCAGTGCTCTTTGAAGTGTTGGTCTCGTTTTTCCTGTCTCACTGCGTTGCTTTGTACGTTGCTGTAGTTCTAAGTTTCTTACTTTTGTATGCGCAAAAGTCACATTGAATCCTAAACAGCTTGAGGGGGCTGCGCACCCCCTCCGCCCTAGGTCGTTTTGACGGACTGCTCCAGGTGAAATGGGTTTGAATGATCGTTTTGCGTTGCATGAAAGGAGCAACTGGCAATGACGTTTTATACTACTACTAGTTGTTATATGATCAATGTGCAGCTCATGGTTTCGGAACGAAAACAGAGACCTGCAATAGAATGTGCGAGTCCACAATCAGAGCCAAGTCATTCTTCGTTAAAGCACCAGCTGTCAGCGCCCCGTGATCATTGGGCAATATAAATCTTATTACCAATATATAATAACCAACCCGCACAATCATATTCAGCCAATACAATACTCTTTCAATAAACTTTTCCGTGTTGTGGCATAGCGCGTGCTGCAATGTAACATGAAAATGGCGCGCGTCTCTCGATCACGTCACTACAGCGAGGGTGGATTCTATCGATTTAACCAACCGTTGGCATAACGACATCGGCGTGAAATCGTTCGTTGCCAATGTAATACTGTCGAACGGCAAACAACGTGGCACCAAATGGCACGATAATCACCGTGGAACGTAGGATCTCGCCCGGGGGCAGTTTGCGCCACGTACGGTAGATACGGGAGGTCATTGTTGGTGTTGTTTGGCGGGCACAGGTCTGAAAGCTGGGTCGCTTTTGCATGGTAACTTTTTTGTAAGTGCCTTGCGTGTATAAACATAGCGATGCATAGACGCACGGACCTAGTTGGGCCGGGATAGCTGTACTGTCGGATTTCGTGTGCTACGTATTATAGATACGCAGCGGTTCTGACGCCTCAGCTTATCGGCTTTCTGGGCCAGCACCTGCTTTGATACAACACAGGAAATAGACAACACATCTGCAGTTAGTGCACAAGCTGACAACGAATTATGGTGAGTGACAACCTGAACTAATTAATCCGCAGTGTCATCCAACTGATGAAGAAAGTTCTCCAATTGTTCCGGTGTGAACGACAAATGCAGAGGCGGCAGGTGCTCGTCGGATTGGTCCTGGTCTGAGCCCGGTTTCGGATGCAGGTATACGTCGATCAATGGCTGGTCAATGTTGACACCGACGTCGCTCGACAGCACAACCTGTGGAACGTTGATGTTTTGAGTTCAGATCCTATTTTGAGATAGAAGTATGCAGAAATAATGTCATTGTCATCATGGTTGAAGCGGATAGTTTACAGTCAATCATCAGACACAATGCTTTTTCGATCAGAAATTGTCTGGCCAATCTTGCAGATGGCAACGAGTAATCATAACATTGGACAACGTCGCTGATGTTTTACTCAAGAATGACCACCGGGCAGAAACTGATGAGTGCAGTTTTTATACCCACACAGTTATCGCACGAGAAAAACACCCACGAAGTCGAAAACCCAATAAAATAAAGAGAACTTTGCCTTCAGCGTCCAATTGACAGAGTCCAAAACGATAACTCGATTCGTTATTTTGGCAGTCATTCGAACCTGACGAATATTTTTTGAACTTTTTTGAGCGTTCAGTTAGTATTTGTAGTCGAAAGTAGTTCACCGACGATTGCGACAGGACGCACTTGAGTTTGCACGAATGAAAACTGCAAACATTATTGGTTCAAAACTCTTTATCATATATTTTTTGCACATCGTCACAACTGGCATAAATATACTGACACTCCGAATCCAACACAAAAATAATTGACGAAATAGATCACGAAACTAACAAAGATAAAGAGCAACCACCAAGAAAACAAAGTCTATACCACAACTTGAAGAAGTAAAAGTGCTGTTTGATTCCGTAGAAATTTCTGGATAAAATGAGATATCATACATACAGTTCTGTGATATTCGTAAATGTAAACTTTGATTTCGTTGACTCTGGGAATGGAAAATTTAAAAAAAATTCATCAGAACTTGAACCAGAAAACGTATAGCTGACCACTTTCGTTCATAGCACACAGAATGAGGTAACAAACATCAAACAGAGAACTATACCCCATTAAAATAGCGAGCCAAAAACTGTTCAAACAAAGAAACGGTCTTAACAAACCCAAGCAAGACGTGAACCACAGCAGAAAACCGAAAGACTTTAGGGAAATTAAAAAACACCCAAAGATTTTAAAAAGTTATGCAATCGCTGCTGTACCATTATCACAAAATCGAATTACTCAGGCTGCCTAAAAGTAAACAATAGAATGAGGCATACAAAGCTACAACAATTCATATTAAACTCATTACATTGGTGTCACGGTCTAAACAGAGAGAGATTGCACCTGACCAAGATAAAAGAAGAATAAACAATGTTAGCTTCGTGCACATTCTATCACAGAACAAGAACACAAGCAACTGAAAATACACCGCTATTATGTCGATGGCGAAGCATTGTCAGTCGGTTCGGTAGTAATCAGTTGACAAACAAACGTCAGATAAATAGGGTGGAATTTTCGAAACGGTGTAAACGTCAGTTGGGCGTAAAGGTCGGTGTAAAGTTCGGTCGAAAGCTCGGTCGGCGGACCCCGGAAACGGAAACATTGCCTTTATTACTGGAATTCAAGTTTACACCAGGTCATCACACAGCTTCACCAGCCTCCCACCCCCCACACCCCACACCACACCCAAACACGAACACGGAATAGTGTTATTATGTTTGTAAAAAACAACGAAAAATGAAACGCAATTATAATCATTCATTGATAGATACACAAACACAAACGAAAACCCGTTGAGATAATTTGTCGTAGATCCTACAGCAGGCCTGACATGGCACATGCGCCTAACAAACACGCCTAAAGCCTAAAATGCAGCCTACGTGTTGTTGATAGCAGACTGATCGAAGATGTTATCGTCCTGATCTGAATCTGAATCGCTCACAATATTTATATCATCCAACGCAGCGGTCTGCCCGTTCTTTAGAATGCCTCGTTCGCCGTTCATACTGTAGTGCACGGGTAGTTTGGAATAGCTGAAATAAGACAGTCAATATGGAGGTGAATAACTGGCAATTTTTAAACACAGCGTTTGCATGTCAAGACAGCAACTCCCTTTTTGTGTTTTGATGGCGGTTTTGATGGTGTTAAGCTTAAACACGAGAGCAAATCGAGCAGTTAGTTTGGAGTGAAAATCGAAAAGTAGTCGGAGGAAAACGGAATTTATCTGATTAACACCACAAATCTTGGATAACAATGTTTTTGGCACACAGAGCAAGTATAGTACAGTTTTCATTACAAGACACAAAACCAAAGTTTTACGCATCTTGCATAGAAACAAGAAAAACCCCCTGAACGAGAAGTAACGCTACTCTGTCGAACTCGCTCTCTTGAAGTTCAGGCTGGCACACGCTTACAGAAACCCTAACCGGTGACAAATCTAATCCTGAAAACCATGCACGCTTTCAACTAACGGATATGCGGCGCGTTGATCGAGTCCATAATATCGATCCTTGCACATGAGACAGGCGAATATGGCGACAAACAGGAAGAACAGGCAGACAGCACTGACGGCGACCATGTGAAGGGGCGATACGTGACCGACGGTGATGTGCAACAGGCGATGGTGCGACGACAGGATGGTGCAATCACCTGAAACATTTGCGGACAAATCCATGTGCGCGACCATGGCAAGACTGGATCACGATGATCGGGCCCGATTTTGAAGTGGTATAGTGACTCTTTGTGTCAAGGATATCTAGAGATTCGCGGATGGGATAAAATTTTGACCATTTTAACCACTGCAATAGTTATTATTCCCAAGCCCAAACTAATCAACTTTCACATTGGCAGAAATTTGGTTGCCATCAGTGAACCTTGAAACACTTTCAATGCAAGGTCACGTGACCGACGCGAGCCCGTTCCGTCCGAACCAGCCACTAAGTTTGATTTTTTGATTTCGTTCCAAGACTGTTATTAATGAACAGTACAGAAATGTGCTTGTTGGTTGTCTGTTTCGACATGCTTCCAATGACGGGCGGGGTACCAGCAGGTGATCGATAGTGTGAATTGCACTAGAATCTTATTCGCGCATCAACATTTCGCGTCCACAGAAGTGAAAGATGCACAGAGTTCGTCGATTTTTGTTTGAAAAAAAAACTGTTTTTTTGCTGTGCTGATCATTATCTCGTTACTATTATCAATTTCGCAACGACGTTTCGTTTCGTTATTAATTTCGCTCACTCACACACACCCACATCGCATACGAAGAACCCGGTGATCAAAACTTAATACTGTCAAAATAATTGAGAAACAGAGCCTCATCCGCGAGTGCATCCGGAGATAAAGCGCTTGGTGATCGGTTTCATCCCAGACTTTGGTCGTATGACTTTCGCAAATACAAAGCAACGTGGCCAAGTCACTGCCAGCCAATTTTGGTAATGGAGAAGCGCAACAGTATTCTAGAAATGCAACAGCTGGATACAAATGGAACTGAACCCACGCAAACGTACCACAACCATCCTTGCTACTAGTCTGTCCAGTTTCACAGCATTTCAGGCATACGCCACTGAAATTGCCATGTTTCGGCGCGCAGTCACTGCAATGCATCGAACCCTTGTCGAAACACGCACCACACGCCGCGTCGCACGGCAGACATGCAGTGGTCTGAATCGAGTTTTTGCCAGTTTGACTGACTTATTCGCATTGGAAAGCCAATAGTTTAATTTCGAATTATACCTTCACATCGAAATATTTCCCAGTCGAACATTTACCGGCCGGTATGACACATCGTGCCTGGTTCGGATTGGAGACTGCAAGAGCAGCAAATAGCCACATTATCAGCTGTCCTAATCATGTGACATCAAGTTAACGACATTTTGGGCGCATGAAAGATAATCACGAAAAAACATCAGGGTACAATATACAATTAATTTGGGATCCCATCCCAATCAATACGAGCTACACAACGCAATCGTGGACTGTCGGTGCATCAGGTCATCGCCAGGGCAAATGCGGCCACGGGTGACGCCAAAAACACACGTCCTTTTGCTCTACACCCGCATAAAACATCACTGTTTATGCAAATACGTATAAATTCCATCCCAAAACGCACCATCCTTAATCAATCCGTTTGGACACACATCGACACACTGTCCATATGCAATGTGTCCCTGATGTGCGTCCACCAATAAGTCCCCCTGATGTGCACAAGTGTCACACGTGTCGTGGTCAGTGCACGTCGCACACGCGCGTTTGCACTGGCCACAACGTTTGGCCACTGTGTCCGTGTAGTAGCCCTGGCCGCAGTAGGGCACGCATCTGCAATCGATTGACAATAATATTATAAAAAAAAGTGAATATTTTACAAAATTAAAAATGGCGCAGCAGTCTGAAGTCACAATGCGAACTTTTTATTGACCAAGACACAGGGTGTATCAGAGCAACTCGAGCGTCGAGAACGCGCTATGATCAGCCAAACCAACGTTTCACCAGTAATTGACAAAAAAGATTTTCATTCCTGCAACAACAACACAACGCAAACAAAAACAACCAACTTGAACTGAGTGCCGGCCGTTTGTTGTTTGAAATGTCGACATTCAAAACAGGACGTGGCTGACCGCGATTCGTAACAACCGTCCTGCAATACGACTAGGTCACCTCATACAATTGTTGTTGTTTATTGCTCTCAGTGACGCATAAGACTCATACAATCGAGGTCGAAAGAATACTGTCATTTGAGAAGTACCAAGGTGCCGGCGAACTTGACGATCGAACGCCTTTGAGATTCAATACCCAAAGCTGTCTAGGACAGGATCAATTACCCGCCCGGCCTAGAACACTGCTGACAATTAAATCAGACAAAACAATGTTTCGTTGGTCGGTTATGAAGCAATTGGGTAACTCAGCAATCGGTTGCACTCTAACCAAACACATTAAAGGGCTCGGGACATAACCGAAGGAAGGGTGGCAGGGCATATTGGTATATACCGTTGGAAACCATTCTGAAACCCCTTTTTCCCCCCAATTTTAACCCCCCTTAAGATTCCCCTCCCCCCGGGAGGGGGCCCTTTCTCCCCAGAAAAAATTTTTCTCCACCTCGGCACCCCCGCGGCCACACCCCCCCACCGCCCGCTCCCGCACACCCGGACCACATAACCACACCCCCCCCCTACTCTCCACCACTCCTCCCCCCCCCCCCCCCCCTCCCCCCCCCGGGGGGGGGGGGACCCCCAACCCCCCCTCTTCTTCACACCCTCCCCCCTCTTTTTCGCCCGCCCCCCCCCCGGCAGAAAAAAAAAAAAAAGAAAAATAGAACTTCACAAAACCACAAAAAAAAAATTTTAAAAATTATAAAACCCCCTGCCACCCCCCACACACCCCAAAAACCACCCATAACCCCTACCCCAACATTACCACTTATCCCATAATTGTGGCCCAAAAAGGCCACAGATTGTATCGCATTCGCAACAAAAAATCGAGAGAAAAGTCTGGTTTAGCAACCTATCAAGGTCCGAAGATCCCAAGGTCTACAAATCTCTCGGGGAAGCCACAGTAATCTGAGTACGATATTCAGCTATAAGTGCTAATTGTTGATAGCTATTGCAAATGTGATAGCGACAAAGAATGTATCTCCAGAGTAGCTTTCAAACGATATATGACAAGCCCCAAAAAATTCTAACGCTTGGGAGCACAGGTGAAAAAATTGCTTTTTTGCAGATTCTGGAATGAACCGTCACGTCACCATGTGCGATTTCGGAATTTTGACCATTTCTTGTCCATAGTATGAGATAGTATGGGCATGTCATATATCGTTCGATAGCTATTTCAGAGCTACATCATTTGGTGCTATTAGATGTGAAATAGTTCTTAACAGAAACGACTTATAGCCGAATATCGTATTCAGGTTTGCAAGGCTGCAACAGTAGGTCCATCGAGTTTGAAGTCTTCAAAATCATCTAGGTTGTTGGACTGTGCGTTTATCTGACATTTTCCTTTCAAATGCGATGCAATACGTGACCTATTTACATCACATTTCCGCCAATGAATGCGACTGTACATTTTTGGGGCAATTTTTGGGTCTTTTTCGGCCTGTCACGCCGCTGCATAAGGGGTTCCAAATCTAAAAACCTTATTTTCTGCTACTTTCGACGAAGCTCTATCTTTGTGTTGCACTTTCATTTCTGGAACGCAAAGCGCGTCCTCGAAATTTAGGGACAAACTTGTGCCCTCGAAAAATGTGGCCGATTTTTGGAACGTTTCGCACCCTCACCGAGAGAAGCAATGCTTTGAGCGACTGACGTTGTGATGATAAGTTATCCAGAAACTTTTGTAATCGTATCCATGCGTTACTTGACGTCCAGCTGATTTGTGGTTTCTGCACCGGTCTTTCCAAGTTGTGAAAAAATTCACTTTTTTCTGGAACGAAAAGTCGCTCCATCAAGAGATAGCGAATCTCCAAGGAGCTTAAAGCTTGTGCGCGACATATGCTGCCAGAGTGCTTTCCAACGGTGTATAACACTATGCCCTGCTACCCTTCCTACGGTTATGTCCCGAGCCCTTTAAAACTGTTACCATCAACTGACCTTGGTGCATTCAGCATGACAGCTGCCAACGTTGTGTCGTTCGTTCTCAATGCTGTATTGCGAACCAGTGGATTGGTCCTGCAAAGAATGACGTCTAATTGACCCCATCTTTTCACCAAGTGGCAATACAATCTACCCTCTTTATGATGACTGGGCCCGACGCGTTGCGAAAATTTGTGACCGCTATTTCGGTTCCCATTCTACTCCTTGCCCCCCTAATCACCATATTACGATAATATATTTGCAAATTTGATATCGTAATGACCGAAAATCGCGGGTACAAATCATGTTCATAAAGAGGGTAGTTTGTGATAAAAATACTCATTCCACGCTCAGGCATAGATGGACCGATTGGCTAATTACAGCCAATTTAGCGATCTAATAAACACGCGCACAACGCATGCGTTCTTGCTGATGTTTCACGGTAACACAGCTACAACAGCACTACAAGCGCGTTATTCAGGTCTGAAAAGACAATAGCACTTGAGCCTTCTGGTAGTTATTAACCAGCATCTGAAATATGAAAGAATAGTGCTCCCAAAGCCATGCAAGGTGGTTTTACTGAAAGAAATTAAGAAATAAAGTGCACACAACGAAATAATCATGTGAACCGCTCCGCTGCATATGCGAACCATTCTGAAATTTCGAGACAATTACAAAAAAAAACTAAAAACTTCACAATTGTCCACAATGCCCTGGCGGTGAGCAGAAAAATCCAATCACCCAAATAAAATGATCCGAAACCTTTAAATTTACATGACACAAAACTAACGTAAAGCAAACAGATTCAAAGGTGTTATCAGTAAACGAAAACGTGACCAGTGTTAGAGACCAGTTAAGAAGAAATGGCAAAAAACTGAAAACCGAAATTTTCAAGAGTGACTAGACTAGCTTTAGTGCAGTAAAAGTTTCTGGCCAGCTAAAATAGCAACTGTCATTATTCTTGTACATATACAAAGCAACCAAAATCAGCATCACAGTTCAGTTAATATTAGCACTTTAGAAAATCACATCCAAAATAAGCATTTCAGTCTTGCTAAATATCTTTCTCAAACAAACTTCATATTGATATTACTTTCGCGCATACTGTATGTGTGACCTTAGCACTGGAAATCAGGTAGTCCCCTGCTCTTACGTTGAAGTTTTCACACTATGCAGCGGCCAGAGAGCCGTGAAGCGTAGCTGCTGGCCACATACATATATTACTTTCGTTTGCAAAACACATGTTGGCTAAATTATGACAATATTTCGAAGTGAAGATTTACACACGGTATGTTATGTACAAGTAGTTAATGAAGCACCATGAAATCATGCAGCAAATGATGGTGAAGTCATCGGGGTGTTTGTTTACAGGTTTGAACTCACTAGCTCGCATTAGCGGCCAACAAAATCAAAAACACAAGAGTCACAGAAGTTAGCGAGCCAGTGACAAAGACAAACAACATTCACTTGAGAAAAGTACAGGCGACCTAACAACTTCACACGAGACCAAAAACAACGGAAAATATGAAGTGAGAGCGAAACCGAAACGTGCAGTCAAGTTCAGGAGCGTGCATGCAGTATGTACCACTAAGGCTCGTCCTTGCTGGTAATCTAGTATCAAGCTTGTCTTGATCCAACACTACTGACGAACTTTGGTAGTACCCCGTCTACAGCCAAGCCAACGACATCAAATAGCCGATCCACAACAGCACCACCACCAACGACGTGCACAGACAAGGCACACTCGCACTGGCCTGGCTGGTCGACTTGTAGTCTGCGTCGAGTTGATGGGAATGGACAGACCCGTCACCCTTGTGATTGTGATTAACGGAAGAAGAATGAGAATAGCCGGCATTGTTGATGAGAACAGGATTATTCTGGTTGTGGTTGAATGGATTATCTAGCTCTGTCTGTCGCGCAGTCAAATGATGTGCGACCTGTTGGACGGAGTCGTCGTGCGCACTGGCAGGCGTCGCCGAAGTGGGCAGACCGACGTGCACTGGGTCCGTTGGTTGCGCTGGACGCTCCGTGCCGTAAAACACCAGGGACCACGAGTGGAACGAGCCTGTGTCATCGAAAGCAAATCCGTTTTTAGGTGTGCGCGGCAAATTATGTTTTATCAGATCTGCTCTGCCCTCTTTTTGGTGTCACGTGGCAGCAATGTAGCTGGTTAGGTAGCTCAAGCTAGCCAACCAGGGGGTCAGGTCGCATCGCGTAGTTGGATTTTTTATGGGAACTAGACGGGACCCGTGCCTACGGCCCGGCTACAGCTCCGCGCCGTGCCCCCCGAAGACCCGTTAGCATACCCAAAGCTACCCGTGAAAATTGACCCGTCCGCCCTCCCGAGGGAGGGGCCACACACATACATACATACGTCTTCCTGTTTTAGTAGTAGTATCGATACCGAAAACGTTTTTTGTCATTTTTTGGTAGCTCGAGCCAGCTATCCCTAACTGAGGGTAATACCCATCCCCAATCCCACCCCAAGTACATCACTGTCACTCGGGCATGTGGCGCATTCGCACTGATTGTGTATGACCTGGTGCACCATCGCTTGTGAAAACAGGGCGCAGCGGACTGCTATATCATCACCAATGCTACAGGGAGGCCCAGGCCAAAATCAAACGCGCAGTAGCCAAGCCCGAAACGGGAGCGTGAAGGCCTGGACGTACTTCAGTGTTCTGAACCAACCCGTATTCTGAGTGGACCCGACATTTTCAACAATTAGTTTCCAAGTGCCCTGCGGTGACTCGCCCCACTGTTGCACTGATAGGAACGGCCATTCATGGAATCCAGCGTTGTTCATGTCGCGTGGTCGCGGCGGTAGGATTACCGATCTGTACAAATCGATATTTATTGATTTCGATCGTCAATCACAGATTGAGTCTTGTCCTTGTGTAACAAGTAACGCGCCACTAACCAGAGCTGTCCAAAACCAACTGAAGATTAAGAGATTATGGAATATAGCATTCATCACATCAATTTGATTATTTTTGAGGAACAGCCCACACATTGTTTGTGCGGCGTTACTGTTACCAAACTAATACAAATAGCGTCCGTGAAACATTTCTCAGCGATCCACGCAGCTTGAATCGTCGTGTCACGTTTTTTTAGCTAAATTCTTCACACAAAGCCACATATAACACAACTTTGAACAAAAAGACATGTTCCGATTAATCAACGGTGCACACGGTGGACTGCATTATACGTACTTCTTCTCTGTACCATATGCACGTACCGTGTTCCAGCTGGTGAGACCAGTGTCAACTGTAACTCGCCACGTCTGCTGTACTTGAGCGTGACCTTGGCGTGGATGTGCTCTATATAGTTGACTCTAGCAGCACAATTGTCAGCTGTCAGACTGAACTCGTGACGAAATTTGCCCGACAGCAAAATAGGCCTGCAACAACACCGGTGAATTAGGTCAAACGCGTGGGAAAATTAAGCAATTTAGAGACAGTGGGCCGTGTGAACATAACCATCAGTCTGAACGCGGACTCGGCTTTTAAATTAGAGGACCTTTTTCGAGCCTCAAATATTCGACCAGCAAAAATGTTGTACCGACAGACACCACTCAGATTAAAAATGTACATCAGCAGATTAAAAAACCATGCTCGAAATCCCGACTCCAGACCGAGGCCGATATTTACTACGGCCAATTGTCCATCATTATGCAAGCGTGCGTCACCGATACAACCGAGCGTAAATGAAAATTCCGAATAAACAACATAATCGTGTGGACGAATTTATTTACCCAGTTGTGGTCCGCATGGTAGTGGTCATGTTGGCTCTAAATTTCAGAAATTTGGAAAAAAAATGAAAAACAAACTGCAACAGGCTGAACATACTCTTGTTCACTCGAATCAAACTGGTACACGCGTTCGCATTTGTTCGCATCGGGCAGAGGCACCCAACGTCTTGCCAGCTTCACCAACTGTTCAGCGTTCATCATACCGTAACCGAACTTGTTGCTGACTGTAAATATAAGCGTAGATGCTACCTCTTGACGTTACCGCCAGAAAAATTTTCGTATAGCCTTCCTTTGCTTATGTTACTGCTGCTGCCTTGCCTGCCGCACGTGTTTTTTTGTTTCTAGGCAGTGGTGTAGCTGGGGGGGGGGGGTGTTGGTCCCCCCTAGGTACAGTAGGTAGGTTGCCGCCCCTCAGGGTTTATTTTTCAAAATATGCTAGTAGCAAAAAGCTAGAAAAGTAAAAAATTTAGTAGCCTTTTTCTGCTGAAATGCCAATTTACTAGCTTTTTAGGCCCAAATAAAAAATTTAGTAGCTTTTACGCTACTAAATTTGAAAATTTACTAGCTTTTCAAAAAATTTAGTAGCTAAAAAGCTACTAAATTTGGTTAAAAAAAATCCATGCCGCCCCTCGCCTGGTACAGCAGGTAGGTTGCCGCCCCTCCCCTGGTACAGTAGGTAGGTTGCCGCCCCACCTAACTTTTCACCCAAAACATTCATTTTTGGCTTAAAATTGCATAAAATTAGCATATTTGTCTACAAATAGGCGAAAAATCGCGCGCTGCGCGCGAAATTAGTGTTTTAGGCCACATTTTCTTCAGTATTTAGACATAAAAATTTCGGTTTCCAGATGACCCCCCCCAGCTCGGCTGGTACAGTAGGTAGGTTGCCGCCCCGCATTTTGGGTGGTACAGTAGGTTGCCGCCCCGCCTGGGTAGCTACACCACTGTTTCTAGGACAATCACCTCATGTACTATATAGGTATATTAAACCGCGGATGCCTTTGAGTTAGAACATGGTGCCTCACATAAACACCAAATTATAAATAAATATGAAATATTACCCATCCACACTCACTATGTCGGCCGACACCATTCGTTGACCAGCCCCTATTGTTGAGCAATGGCTGTGGATCGGCCGTTCGCAACACAACGTGCTGCATGTCGCGCCACGTCAGATTGCGACTGGCAAAAGTGAAAAAAATGATTATTTTAAAATTTTTATGCCACACAAAAAATTACAAACTTTGCTTCCAACGCGAGCGCAACAATTCCAGCAGCCAGCGGTGCACTGGCACTGGTGCCCGTGTGTGACTGCGTGCAGCCGTGAGGTACGTCGACCGTCACCTGTAATAAATATTTCACTGATGTTTCACACTGCGCACAACGCTGTTTGAACATGATCGTTGTGATTATTTCAATGTGCCAAAAATTTTCGGGATGCGAGCCCCGAATGGTGAACAAAGACCAGAAACGGCGAAATCTTCTCATATGTGCATTAAGACGTGTTTTGCTGCCCTGCCTTATTTGAATAATGTCATAAAGAGGGCACAGGTTCATCCAAATAACCTCGAAAATCAAATAAAACAAATTAAAAAAAACAATCAAAGTTTCACTCACAATGGCTGGTTGCCCCATATTGGCGCTGCTGTACGTCGTGGCTATGGTGCTTGGACATTCCTCCAAATACCACGGTTTATGATTGTCGAACGTTGCTGAGCTGATACTAAGCGTATAGATACTGGTTGTGTAGCCGTCACATGAGCATGAATCCTGTGTGGGAATGGGAATTGATGGTGTGTTGTTTTGGTAAGCCGTGTTCAAGGTCGCATTAAAAACCTTGCATTAAAATCATCCTTTTTGTTAATGTTTCTCAATTCTTTTTGTTTCTTTTTCTTTCCGGAGCGCAATTTCACGCTCGTCAAAATCAGTGGTATAATACCAGTGACGCCAGAGGCGCGGTTCATTCAAAAAGTCACGAAACGACCAAGATCACCAATTTTGATGTGGGCCCTTGTAAATTTAACATGAAACACATCCAACCTGATGAGCACCACCGTTGCCCGAGGCCCAGACGAAAATATTGCCCTTACCGCCGCGACCCTGGAATAATTTATATATGTTTTGATATCACATTCATCCTCTTTTAATTACAGCGGATAAGAATCGACAGGTCGAGGCTTTTTGACTCCGCTCTTTAGCCTAACTGTGTATGAGCACCAGAGGCTTTTTGTTCTCACCGCGAACTTCTGAGTGTTCACAACAACGAACATTCCCATTCTGTCCATTCTGTCATGAAGAACATTCGTGCTTCACAGACCAAGCGCTGAAACAGACGTCTTCAAAAAAAAAAAACAACAGAAGCAGGTATGTACCCAATAGCATTACCACAACCCCATAGCCACTAAACTCCAACCCCTAATTCATACACAAGACAAAAGACACCAGCCTGGTCGGTCTCAGTACGGCGTGGCAAAACGAACAAAGCACGTGGATTACATGATCGGACACAAACTAATAAATTCAAAGCACGATACGGCATGCACGTGCATGTCGTGTAGCGCGTAGGGGGCTCAGCAAAATAAGCTGTATTCAAATTTTTTCCAGTCCAAGTTGTTGTTTTTCGTTTATGCCCGTTTCACGTGTTTAAAAATTGTGTTTATCAGCCAGCACTGGCAGTACAATACATAATACAATACCGAAAACATATCTGCCACGTACGCATGACAGATATGAGCTGATCTCACGGCACTTTCATTTCAAAAAACACAAGCCGTATCGTGACACTTTTTCGGCCACCAAAAAGAAACAGCCAACTTCCTCTGTATATCATGTTCAGGTCACGCGTACACAAGAAATATTCTCATGTTGGTTGACTTTCACAATACGTTTCGCAGCACGTACGCCCACGCACCAGAAAACACAGACAGCGCAAAACTGTTCCGAAAACGCAGCCGCAAATTATATGGAAAACAAATAAACATAAAGGTCGCAAACTAGATGTTGTTGTTGGTTCGTTATGGCAGGACAATAAAAACGGGTGTTCATTCACTAAACTGAACAAGATATTACCGCATCATAAAACTCGGATATAATCAACTTGGGTGTTTTATGGAGCCGCAGCTCATCCCTTCCCCTGTGTGTCTGGGAAGCAAGCAGCAGTTTTCCGTTTTAAAGACGGGTGGCGAGGCCAGGTACATTAGGCAATAAAATCAAATGCATCACAAAGCACAACAAAATCTAGACCACCGGTCAATATACGTAGACCAACGAGCGCCAAAACGTTGATACGAGAAAACAAATTTACAAAATAAAAATTTTCTCCACAAACATCATACCGTTTTGATTCCGTCCAAGAACGCGCGTCGCGCTAACGGTCCCGGTCCGTCCAATGTTTGTCCGTCATCCTCCGGGCCCCAGGAGGCTGAGTAAATGTCAATGTGCTGTTGATTTAAGGACAGACTGGCTGCTTCAACGGCGTCGGACACCGGACCGTCAAGCATGCGTACACCTGCGAAAAGGAATTGATGTCGTAAACATTGAACGTACAAAAGGTCCAAACGACCGCGACAGATCCGATTAGGTCACCGCTAACTGTGACATAAAGTGTGAGAAAAACTAGCCAACAGAAACCAAACAAGCGAACCGCCAATAGATGAGTTGAACGCAACGCCCACACCGCAATGTTGGTTGCCGGCAACACTGGCCACTTCGCCCGCACACCGCGTGCCGTGTCTGGGCAGCGTTTCGCGTTCAGAGATTGGTTTGGTGTGAATTGCTCGTTTGCATAAATTTCAACCACAACCGAGAAACAAAATGTCGAACTGTCTGTCGCACTAACTTGTTATCTCCATTGTCCTGCGGCGTCGGATCCGAGTCGTGGTCATTTATGTCGGAGCTGGCCTCCGCATCCTGAACAAGTGAAACAAATCCATTGAGAACGCGTGTATGAAAGACAATGAACAGAAAAATTAACAAACGCGATCACGTTCGAACAGAATACAAAACAATTTTATGACTCACATAATTCTGCGCCAAATCCGGGTGGTCCAATTGTATTCCGTCGTCGAGTATCGACACCGACACGCCCTTGCCCGAATAACCGAGGCGCCACGCCTCGCGCACTTTCATGTCGTACGAACCGACGGCGCCTTTGTGCTGCGAATATAATGTCAATTATATGCTTTGCTTGAGCCATCATCCGCCTGTTTCCACAAACAAGCGGTGCACCAGCGCATCGTCAGCGCGAGCGAACGCATCAGATGGCCACGTGGCACAAAAAACACAACAATCGACTTTGCGCTGCGAAATGTGCGCAGTCACGCGCTGGACGCTGCTAGTTATGCAAGAACCGTAAAATTTGCTCAAAAATAACATCAACTAACCAAATACCATTGGTGCGGATACAAGGGATCCGGCCAGGGAAGAGTGGGTATGACTTTGTCTTTCTTTCCCCAACGTTTCCGTCGCTTCAACTGAAAAAATAATCGTGAGTTATACATAATACTAAACTTTCTTCCCCACAAAAACAAATATCCAGAGGCGCAAGCCCCGCAACAAATTTAAGTGAAGATCGTCAAACATATGGGCGACCTTGGATGCTGTGAGCGATAGTTTCAAATTTTTAAACTGACAACAACGATCGTACCTCTTGCGGCGAATAATCAGCGTGAATATCGCGTTTGACTCTAACATGCGAGTGCTGCGGTTGATGCCACAAAATGTCCGGATGTGTATGTAGTGCGTCTGAAACATCACGTTTGGCGCGTCGCGTTCGATGCTGCTCGGGATGATAACCGAACATATAAGTGCCGTGAAGGTCGCCGATCTGGAAATGAACTCAGTTTGTTTCTCGTATCTCAGTTCCATACAGGGAGAGTGTGGAACACTGAATGGCAGCGCAGACAACCAAAATGAGCAGGCCAGCGCGGCAGGAGAATGGTGGGCCGACGAGCCCGGCAAGGCTAATCTTGCTCAGTGGAAGTAAACGTGAGCCGAATCACTGTCAGCTAGCTGCCGGTCCTGTCCCGCTCCTGCAGCCGCCAGCCACGGCACTGCTATGGCAGCAATAGTGTTGAAGGTTTAACAAAAAAAAATTCGACACGACATTGAAATTTCAATTTCGGCGTTCGGGTTCGACACGACACGACACTGAACACACCAGACGACAACGACACGACGTCGGGTGTTCGACATATTTTCGACTTCGACACCAATTCGAGACTTATCAGTGAGAAAATCTTACAATTTTACCACAATTTGAAGATCTTTGGACTTCGAATTCAGTGATAAAAGCGTCTTTATGATATAATACGCTGTGCGCGATGTCTTGGACATTCTTCAAATGCAAGCACAAGATAAATTTGAGGAAAGAGGCACAAAAAGGTTGCTGAAATAGCGTTTAATGATGTTGGGTTTCCGTCGTCAAAATGTACAAATTTCGGCCCATTCACAGACGACAGTCGATGTCTGAAAATTTCACGATACGACACATGTTGTTGGCGACAGACTTTTATGTGTTAGTTAGTTTATTGCGTCGGCACCCACTCAATAATACACAAATAAGAAGATTAAGTGAAAGAAATATAATTACAAGACCGTGTGCGGAGTTTACGGACTTTTATACACTTTTATATGTCGTTGACGTGCAGTGTCGCCTTCAACACAACGCAAGATCGATATGGAACCAATCAGACTTTTTTACCCGGCCCCTTTCCGATCTCTGGAACAAACCTTTCTCAAATAGCTAAGCCCATGTTGTTCAGCCACCCGTTTCGCAAGTTCGTCATCGTTGTGTCTGAGCTGTACAGCCAAATGCACCGGATGATTGTGTTGACATTCTGGCGAGTGACTGCCTTTATCACACGAATCGTTGATTTCATCGTCAAACAGCGATTCCGTATTTACAATGACAATAAAAAACGTCAGTAATAATGATGATTGAGCACCGCGGACGCCAGTTTTGGCGTTCAAGTTCAGGAGGCGCATTTCCTGCAGCTTTGATCCTCCGATTCCTAGTTTGTGTCGTAATTTCGTTAGGTTGGTTGAGGTCAATCGAAAATCGTTTTCTTTTCGCCTCCGCATCGATGGTTTTTTTGGCAATATGCAGGCACGTTCAGCTGTCTTCTGGTTGTGCTCGTTCTCTGAAAAGGGATAGTTTGTAGCCAGGGTGTCGTTGGGAAATCAAAAAGTCAGGATACCGGATACCCAAAATCCAAAATTTTGGGTACCGGATACCGAAAATGAAAAATCTCGGATACCAGGGGGTTGCCTCAAAATAAAAAATCTCGGATAACCGGGGGGTTGGTCAAAAAAGGTCAATTTTTAGAGGAAAATTGAGCAAAATTGGTGTTGGAAGCCCAAAAAACGTCATTTTTTTGGGTTATGCTTGCGCCAGCAAACGATTTTGAACATTTTAGAGGTAAAAATGGGCGATTTTTACGGGTTTTCGGAAAAATCTTAGGGCATGAGGAAACCCCTCTGGACAAAAAGTCAGGATACCGGATACCCCTGGGTGAAAAAATCAAGATACCGGATACCGGATACTAGGCCCCCCCGACCACACTCACTATGTGTCGTAAGCGAAACTGTAAAATTCAGAAAACAAACGTCACTCTGGAACAGTGTAATTCCTGCGGAGCCCTTGGATTTCAAAGTTCCGCCACTCGAGTCTCAGGAGGGAGTGCACTAACCGCCGCTCCAAAAATGGGTAGGAACACCAACCGCCGCGTGAAACCAGGAACCACAATGGTCTGAAATGGCCAAAAAATTTCTTGAGTGTCCGCAACTACCACAAATCGATTAAAAAGAGGCCAAAACAGGTGAAAACAAAGATTTTTTGGGGCCCCACAGCACGCGCGGCACTTGTTAAGCCACAGTGTAGTTCCTGGGAGGGGTTCCCCACCCTCGGGGACGCCATCTCCTCTAGGCCATGAGCGGCTGGGGGATGGGGGGGCCCCCCCCCGGCGGGGGGGGGGACGTGGCAACCACCCCTTCGGGGGATGGGGGCCATGGTAGGCACCCTGCAAACCACCCCGTAGGCAACCTTCCTACTATTCACTCACGGTTTTTATAGGCTTGAATAGGTGATTTTTGACATCAAAACCCCTTAAATCGCGCGCTCCCCGCGCAAACCTCCATACAAGAGGTAATTTAGGGTAGAAACCCTCTTCCTGAGTGAAGAAAAGTACCAATTTTTCGGCCAAATTTGCAGCATAATGACACGCTAAAAACACGCTTTTTCTCGGACCTC
>JASAMV010008466.1:0-46047 GCA_030248065.1 Rhynchonema sp. JSB1_4
TATTTTGTGAAAAAAAACCGAAAAATTTCCAGGGGATAAATTTCCAGTACAGGGTATCAAAATCAGAGGTCGCAATCGGGCCGGCCCGAGCTCGGGCCGGGCCGGGCCGCGGTTTTGGGCTTTTGGCTCGGGCCGGGCCGGGCCGGGCACCCCGGCCCGAAGCTTCTGAAGTGACTTATTTTACTGAAAAAGTAGGGATTTTTTTTGTCAAAAATACTAAAATTTCTGACGGATTCGGCAAGTAAGTGATCAGTATCGTCCAGTGGTGTAGCTACCCAGGCGGGGCGGCAACCTACTGTACCACCAAAAATGTGGGGTCGGGGTGGCAAAGGCAACCTACCTCCTACTGTACCGGCCGAGCTGGGGGGTGGGGGCGGATAAAAATTTTTAGGTCTAAATATTGATGAAAATGCGCCCTAAAACGCTCATTTCGGGCGTAGCGCGCGATTTTTCGCCTATTTGGAGTGAAAAATGCCGATTTTATGCCATTTTGAGCCAAAGATCGCAACTTACTGTACCAGCCGCTGGGCGGCGACCTACCTACTGTTATGTACCAAGATGGAGCGTCAACCTACCTATACCTATGGGTGGGCACAATCAGTGTAGTTCCTGGTCCGGAGGGGGAGATAGCGGACCCTCCGTTTTTTTCGGAGGGGGAGATAGTGTACCCCCCAGGGGGGGGGGGGGCAGGGGGGGGGGGGAAGACCCAAAATCGGGAAAAAGTCACTTTTTGAGGTAGAAAATTTGACCTATTTTTACCCCTTTTTGGAAAAAATTCTTCATAAAAAGGGTATTTTGGCGACTTTTGAAAACATTGACCCAAAAATCACACATTTTAGGCCTAAAAATGCCCATTTTAGGCCTAAAAATGCCTATTTTAGGCAAAAATTGGGGGAGATAGTGTACCCGGAGGGGGAGATAGGGGGATAGTGTACCACCTGAGGGGGAGATAGCGTACCCGAGGGGGGGGGGACCCCCCCCGCCCCCCCCCCAGGAACTACACTGGGCACAATACCCAATACCCAATACCAATACCACCCAATACCAATACCACTGTTTGGTATTGGTATTGGGTCTAATTCTGGTATTGGGTATTGGGTATTGGTATTGAAGCTGGCCTGGTATTGGTATTGGGTATTGGTATTGGGTTTGCCCAGGCAGTGTAGTGGCAGGCCCATGTGTGGGAGGTAAGTATGATGCGGGGTTGGGACCGGAAGCGTGAGAGGTATGATTTTGGTCACCCAAAAAGCCGAAAAAACACCGTTTTTGTGATACAATTTTGGCCAAAAATTGAGGTAAAAATAGTACTTTTTCAAAATTTTCGCCGAAAATCGCCTAAAAATAGGTATTATGGGTGGGCTTGCGATTTTTGGGAAAGTAAGGTCGAAAAACACCTATTTTTGCCTTAAAAAGGCATAAAATTGCTTGTGAGAGGTATGATTTGGAGTTGTGAGAGGTAAGTACTCAACCCCCCCCCCCAACCCCCCCCCCCCCAGCCACTACTATGTGCCCAGGTATTGGGTCAAAACCAATACCCAATGCCAATACTAATTCAGAAAAACACAATACCAAACCAATACCAACCAGACATTCACGGGAGCCAAAATAATATATGTACCAATTTCTTTGGCATTGGAAAAAAATAGAGGGGTTGCCGGGTTTTTTTACCCGCAAAAAAGGGGGGTTGCCCAGTTTTTTGGAAGGCATCGAAAATGTCACTAAACATCATTGTGTCGTTTGTTTCCGCCCACTTGGGGCGTTTTTCACATTTTGGAATGCCCAATTCTGTTTTCTGCAAAGCTGTTTACATGCACATATACATATCACCAAGTTGGCTGACGCCAGTCGCGACTGACCATCACACCACATCCACATCAGAACCTCTGCTCAAGTTCCAATAACAGTAGGTTCATTCATAACTGTCATCATGGAGGGGGAACAGAAGTCCTCCCCAGCAGTGCTGTGGCTACTTTGGCGGGGCGGACATAGGGGGTAAAATCCGGGGCGGGTTGGGATAGTGTACCTGGAATCAGTGGTGTGGCTACCCAGGCGGGGCGGCAACCTACTGTACCACCAAAAAAGTGGGGCGGCAACCTACCTGCTGTACCGGCCGAGCTAGGGGGGGGGGTCGTACCCCATGGGGGGGGGGTCATCTGGAAACCGAAATTTTTTAGGTCTAAATACTGAAGAAAATGTGGCCTAAAACACTAATTTCGCGCGCAGCGCGCGATTTTTCGCCTATTTGCATACAAATATGCTAATTTTATGCAATTTTAAGCCGAAAATGTATGTTTTGGGTGAAAAGTTAGGTGGGGCGGCAACCTACCTACTGTACCAGGAGAGGGGCGGTAACCTACCTACTGTACCAGGCGAGGGGCGGCAACCTACCTACTGTACCTTGGGGGGGACCCCCACCCCCCCCCAGCCACACCATTGTACCTGGATTTTTGGGTGGACTCTGTTTGGGGGAGGGGGAGATTTTTTCGGGGCAGGTAGGGTACATACAAGTTTTTTTTCGGGTGCCCATTTTTATGTGCTATGAAAGTACATACATGTATATCGCGCGCAGCGCGCAATTTTTTGCACTTTTAAGGGTTTTCAGCCGAAATTTGCGCATTTTTGACCAAAAAATGGGCATTTTGAGAGGAAAAATCGGGGCGGGTAGGGTACCAGACCAAGCAGAGTGGGGGCGGGTAGGGGGTAAGTGTGCCAGGTCGGGGCTGGCGGGTAGGGCACCATCGGGGAGGGGACCCCCCTCCCCCCAGCCACAGCACTGCCCCCTGGCCCCAGGAACTACACTGAGTGGAATATGATGCACATGCATATGACGCTATGCAGGGATCGGGGAGGTGTGCCCCACCACCCCTGCGCTTAAAGTTTCTGCTGGCAAAAGCACACTCATGACGCGTGTGGTGTTGGACCGGTGTCAGTGAACACACTGCAGCGGGGGTGACAGTGTGCGTCAACCGTAACATGCGTAAAAATAAGTTTTCAAACATTGAAAAGTTTTCCAGAAATTTAGGGGGTTGCCGAGTTTTCAAAAAAATATGGTGCATATATTACATATATTAGATGCATATATTAAAATAATATATATGAAACCCCCAATATTATATATGAAACATATCATATATTACATATATTTGTGAGAATGTGTTACACCAACCCTACACGACACCTACACCACACACAAAACCTACCACCAAGCTAACACTAACACCTAATACAGGTCCAAGACCCAAATTCGGGAAAAAGTCACTTTTTGAGGTAGAAAATTTGACCTATTTTTGCCCCTTTTTGGAAAAAATTCTTCATAAAAAGGATATTTTGGCGACTTTTGAGAACATTGACCTGAAAATCACACATTTTAGGCCTAAAAATGCCCATTTTAGGCCTAAAAATGGCCATTTTAGGTAAAAATTGGGGGAGATAGTGTACCCGGAGGCAGTGGTGTAGCTACCCAGGCGGGGCGGCAACCTACTGTACCACTCAAAATGCGGGGCGGCAACCTACCTACTGTACCGGCCGAGCTAGGGGGGGGGGGTCGTACCACTTGGGGGGTCATCTGGAAACCGAAATTTTTTATGTCTAAATACTGAAGAAAATGTGGCCTAAAACACCAATTTCGCGCGCAGCGCGCGATTTTTCGCCTATTTGCAGACAAATATGCTAATTTTATGCAATTTTAAGCCAAAAATGAATGTTTTGGGTGAAAAGTTAGGTGGGGCGGCAACCTACCTACTGTACCAGGGGAGGGGCGGCAACCTACCTACTGTACCAGGCGAGGGGCGGCAACCTACCTACTGTACCTAGGGGGGTACCCCCCACTCCCCCCCAGCTACAGCATTGCCCGGAGGGGGAGATAGGGGGATAGTGTACCACCGAGGGGGAGATAGCGTACCCGAGGGGGGACCCCCTCCCCCCCAGGAACTACACTGGGCGAGAGTGATCTCACGCTCGTCTCGTCGTCCATCCACTCCACACACCACACTCACTCACTTGTTGTGCCCTCGTCGAATGTGACCTTGACTCCGTAAACCATGTTTTTGCTGTGTTGCTGTTTTCGGCGATTGAGCAGCGTACTAAGAAATCAAATCAAATTCAATTTTTTAATCAAATTACAAAGTAGCAACAGAGGTCGCATCGCAATCGGACCGGCTCGCCCAGACCAGTGTAGTTCCTGGTCCGGCGCGGCGGTTAGTGTGCTTCCCTGGGGATAAGGGGGACACCCAAATCCAGGAAAAAGACGTTTTTAGGTAGAAAATTTGACCGATTTTTGCCCCTTTTGGAAGACATTCTCCATAAAAAGGGTATTTTGGCGACTTTTGACATCATTGACCTAAAAATGCCGATTTCAGGCAAAAATTGAGGCGGTTAGTGGCGCGGTGGTTAGTGTAATAGTATACCTTGGTCGCCGCGATTAGTGCACCTTAGGGGGGATTACCGTATTCCCTAAAATAGAGCCCCCCCCCCAAATAGAGCTCCCCCTAAAAGGGGTCAGTGAAAAAATAGAGCCCCCCCCCCCAAAATACAGCCCCCCCCCAACTTGGAATTCCCCACTTGTGGGGTCGTAAAGTCAAGTTCTTGTATAAGACACCTTGTGTACAACGTTTGTGGTTGAGTATATGATTACGTAAAGCCTTTTATGGAAGACCGGCACCTAAAAACACTCAATAATGACCAGTAACACCCTGACAGAACTCCATTTTAGGGGTAATTTTTGGAACATTTTTTGAGATTTTGGGCAGCGAAAAAATACAGCCCCCCCCCCAAAAATAGAGCCCCCCCTAAAAAGGGTCAGTGAAAAAATACAGCCCCCCCTTGTATTTTAATTCAAATTTTCAAATTTTATCTGCACGCTTTCGCAAAGACCTTTACACAAGATCCGGAGAAACCCTAAAAAAATGAACATGAGTATTTTAGGTTTTACGGTAGGGGAACCCCCTCCCACCCACCCCAGGAACTACACTGCCAGAGGGGTTCTCCAAAAAAATCAAAAATTTCCCACACCCGAGGGTGGGATTTCTGAAAAAATGACCCCAAAAATCTTCTAAAAGTGCCAAAAATTGGCCCCAAAAATTAGTGTTGAAACTTGAGGGGCATTTTTGGGAACATTTTTTGAGATTTTGGGCAGCGAAAAAATACAGCCCCCCAAAATAGAGCCCCCCAAAAATACAGCCCCCTAAAAGGGGTCAGTGAAAAAATACAGCCCCCCCCTTGTATTTTAGGTTTTACGGTATCTGGGTATCTGGTGGTTTGCTTTGCAGTACTTCTTGTCGCAGTCCCACGTGCTTTGATGTAATGAAGAGTCATGTCGCCCATTTCGGAACGTGCTCAGAGCTCAGACACGAAGTTTGTTTTTTTGAAGTTTGCTTTTCCGTCTTCCTTTTGCTTCGCCGTTGCCGTTGCATTTTTTCGTTGTGTTTACCTTTCTTATCGTTCAGGTAAAGGCAGTCTACGGGAGGTTGTCACTCAGCCCCCGAATACCGTAACCCACCGCAAGCGAGATCGTTGCGAGACCCACGCTGATCGCTGCGTATCGACACGTGTATTAGCGGCAGCAAGCTGGAAATTGTCATCGTGCGCGTCGATCGCCAAAACTTGGAGATGTTAGTTGGTGTTGGCGCTAACACGCAAAATATAAGATAAAAAACAAAATGGTCTCGACACGATCCTTGCAGATCAATATTACGGTGGGTTACGGTATTCGGGGGCTGAGTGACAACCTCCCGTAGACTGCCTATACCGTAAAACCTAAAATACAAGGGGGGGCTGTATTTTTTCACTGACCCTTTTAGGGGGGGCTGTATTTTTTGGGGGGGCTCTATTTTTTCGCTGCCCAAAATCTCAAAAAATGTTCCCAAACCCAAAGATGCCCCTAAAATGGAGTTCTGTCAGGGTATTACTGGTCATTATGGAGTGTTTTTAGGTGCAGATCTTCCTTAAATTGCTTTTACGTCATCATATACTCAACTACAAACGTTGTACCAAAGGCGTCTTATACAAGAACTTCACATTACGATCCCCAAGCGGAAATTCCAAGTTGGGGGGAGGGGCTGTATTTTTGGGGGCTCTATGTTTTCACTGACCCCTTTTGGGGGGGCTGTATTTTTGGGGGCTCTATTTTTTGGGGGGGGGGGGCTCCATTTTAGGGAATACGGTAAAATATAAAATCTTGTCTTGTGTTTTCAAGGAAAAATTGCGCATATGTGCACGCCTTGCTGCTGCTTTTGCTTTGTGTCAGGGCTTTTCTGTCCAGTGTTGTGTTGAGTCAGTAATTTATATTTTTTGAAAAAAAAGCGGTTTTATTTTTAAAACTAGTAAACTACCGCCCCAAATTACCAGTACTTATGGAATTCCGAAGGTTAAAACACCTACTTTTAGGCAGTTTTTGGTTTTGTTTATGGCTTAACAAGCGTCGCATGTGTAATTTACGCCGGAAAAAGCGTTGTTTTCAGTTTCACCTGTTTTAAACGATTTTGTGTCATAGTTTCGGACCCCAAGAAAATTATTCGCCATTTTAGACCAAAAAACACATTTTTCTGCGACAAATAAATTGCCGATAATTCTTCAAAGTGTGTCCTCTCACCTGCTTGGCTCCTTGTGGAGCTTGTCGTACTGCAAATCAGTAGAGTAGAGCAGATCAGTAAAATGGCGAAACATTTTCTTGAGGGTCTGAAACTATGTTACAAAACCGGGTTTTTTCGGGCCAGCAATACGTACGCGGCACTTCTTACGCCATAAACAGACAACTGCCTAAAAGTAGGTGTTTCGCCCTTCGGAATTCCCTAAGTACTGGTAAAAAACCGTTTTCTTGCAAAAATATAAACTACTGGCCTGGGCACTGTGGTTTTTTTACATACTATAGTAAGTTTCTAATTTCGTTGCCTCATGCATTTTACAGACGCAGGGAAAGTCCCGTTCGAAGTCGAAGCAGGCAGCAAGCTCAACACACAGTCAACAAGTCACGCAGCTGGCTCGTGTGCGTTTCGAATGTTTCAGTCACACAAGTTGTGTGTGTCAGCTGCGTGGATTGTTGACTGTGTGTTGAGCTTGTTGGCTGCCTCGACTTCGAACGCGAGTTTTCCTGCGTCTGTAAAAACGCATGAGGCAACGAAATTAGAAACTTACTATACAAGCAATTTTAGTGGTAATTGATCTCATTTGCTGCTTTCGTTGTACGCTCTTCTTCTGAATCTAACCATGCACATGAATTTCGAGTCCCATAGAATACTGGTTTGATGTTGTGGCGGGGGTATCAACGATTGCTGCAGAACGGAGATATTCAATGAGAACGTTTCATACGAATGCAGAAGCAGAACTGGGCTGTTTGTATGCTGCTCGGTGGCTGTTCTGCCAAGACGGAGCCAACACACCCAGTTTAAAAATAACCAGCCCGGTGCTGTTTGCCTTGCGCAATAGTTTCTCGTCCACAGATGATGGTCGCGCATACATATACAGGCACAAGCAAGTGTGGTCTCGTACTCGCTGTGCGCAGATGGCTTATCATTTGTTTCAACCCACACAATCTTGCAGCAAGCGGCAGGGTGTTTTTCATATTAAAATCGACTTCGCTCGCTCTAGCTATCAATAGCAACCCAACAAATCATGGACGATAAACGCAGCGACAGCGGCACCGCACACCACTCCCTTATTTTTCGCTTATCTTTGTTCTCATTTTTGATGGTGTAGACTGACGATGTACTTTAACTTCTGCTTTTTAGTCGCGCTACGCTATCGTACGTTAAAGCGTTGGTCCTGCTGCTAACCTGGCGCGGACGTGTTTTTTTACGTTCATCTATCTACAGCAGCTGCATGGCCGCCGGCAACGGAAGCTTATTCCCACCACCAGAAAGGCATGACATTCTGTGACTAAAGCGCTGCAGCAGCTTAGCTTGGTTGCTTTCTTGTAATTGACGTGTGTGCTTCCGCTCTGTCACAGCGCAGCCAGTGAACACCTGTCTTCTTGAGCCGCCACACGGCCGCTGCAACAGCTGTCCACATGCGTTGGTTGCGTTGACAACCCCACTCATACAAATAGCTGGCCCATTTCTTGCCGTACACACGGCTAAATCTGAATTCATGTGATTTTTGTGGCAGCAGGTCCCACATTTACCTGCTGGTTAACGTTTGCCCGTGTCAACACACAACAGACTGCAGTATGTATTATATTTCACTACGATTTAATCGCACTCATGCGTGCTTGTGTGACCAAAGCTTTTGTTATGCGAATTTTTATCGTTCCCTTGCTGCACCTGACACTGTGATTGGATAAATATGACTGGTGATTTCGGGTTTTGTCACGAGCGGAGCGACCGTGTTTTTATCAACCCCACAACACGTGGATGGCCATGGTGTAGTTTTCCTTTTACAAACATTAGTTACACTGCAGTAGGTTATGAAAGGGATGAAATTTTTGAGTGACTAGTTTTTGAAGGTTTTGATTTGCATGGCGTTATTTACATCGCGATTGCGCGTTAGTAATTTCACAATGTATGTTGTGTCGTTTTGACAAATTCTAGTCGCTCATCACATGTGTATCAATGCAGAACGTTCTCAGTTTCATATAAAAGTTAAGTTGGTTGACGTTTACTTTCATCTGGAGATTTTAGAATTTCCAATGCACCGGGACAAGGTCGAAAATCCCGAAAATTGAAATTGGGCAAAAAGGGTATTCATGTAGTTGGAGCACATAATTTGGGCACTGGATCAGTTGAGGCTGAACTGCTTGATGTCTTCTCGTATGGGCATGTCTTCCTCGCTGGCAGCCTAATCCTAACCCTGAATGAAGAATTAAGGCGCTGTTTTTTTATGGATAGCACTTTCACGTGGACAGGTCTTCCTGGCTGCCTAAGCCTAGCTCTGAATGCAAGCCTGAGCAGGCGAACATCAGCTACATAAATGCCAGCTTCTGACAAGAAAATTTGTCCTTTCTCAGTTTCTCACACTTTTATTTTTCGGGATTTTTCGTATCGGGATTTTTGATAGCCACCCTCTCGTCGTCTTGTTAAGGATATATTTATCGTCTTGAGATTGTACTATTGTTGTCTCTTCACACAAGGAATGTCCTCTTATTAATTGAAACAGTTTATATCTTTGCATAATTCGTTCTGACTTCTGCGCATGCTTGGTGTGTGTAATATTGTGCTGCGCGCACTACGGCAAAAGAGCGTGACCCGGAATGCGAATGTTCGTGAACAAATGACCGTTACCAATTTATAGTGCAAAACCGTTTATAAACTTCGCCGTGCGTTTGGTCGACTTGGATTAAATAAAACTATGGTTTTAAACACTGCCGCTGCCATATCGACTGACCGCTATGAATCTGAAGTACATAAGCGTCTGCAAACAGTTGTAATATGCCCTGTGAGTAGCTGAGTGGACTGTTACGAGTGCACTACCCAGTGTGCAGATCACTTGAGCCATATATTAGCGACCAAAACAAACACTTACTTCCTCTTTTGTTGGCTAACGTTGCCGACTGACCAGCTGGTCTGTGTTGCGTACATTATAACAATCTGCAAGTATACGTTCTCTGTAAGCCGTTCTGCACACAAACAAAACTTGATGATGATACAGGATTACGTTCGTTATTTCGTCAACAAAATGTTTGCGTACGCATGTTGGTTGCGTGTTTTGAATGAGATTCAATTCAGACGTCGTCGCATTTTTGACGTTGCAGCAACAATCAATCATCCTTCAACGCTCTCTGAAGTGCGTGCGCTCGTTTGTTTGCAATGGATTGCTGGCTGGATTGGATACATGGCTGTTCTGGTTTACGTTTTCGATTGCTGAACAGCAAGTTTCTTGCAAACTCTTGCGTCCCTTGCTCGCGAAAATTCCCGATCGCAAACTCACCTGAATTGCCTCAGGTGCACTTGACGACAACTCGAAATAATAATCGTTTTTTTTGTTCCAAACTTGACTTTCCATGTTTGGATAGTCGGTCAGGATTGAGAAGACGTTCACAAACACGAGTGGATTGTCTTTCTCTTTTGTACGGCAGAGCAGTGCTCACGCATAAAGGACAACTAAACTACTATTACTGCAGGCAATGCAAGTATGGGGATCTGGAGGCCGCAACGTTCTCTGCTACGTTGTAATGTAAATCCAAATCCCCGTAAATGCTGTTTGCGGTTGATTAGTGTCGCGCGTACTGCACACGGCGAAAGGTCATTCTTCAAGGGCTCACTCGCGTGTGCGCGAGCGAAATGCAAGTGCGCTCTATTGGTTATCGACTGATCAGTTAATGGGTACAAAATAATACTAGCGAGGCGTGAGCTTTCTTGTGAGAATGCCCAAAGGATAAGTTGTTCAAACGACAATGCTATATCGGTAAAATCCTTCTGTCGTGGTGGGTTGTAAAGCTGTATAGTCAACCTGAGGCAAGATGCTTTCTGCCAACAACTGTATAGTAGTAAACGGTTGGATGCGTGCGCGTTCAGATGTGGCTCAACATTGAATTTCGTCGCAATCGTCATTTCGCACGATTGTGGGTCACCTTTTTCGTGAATGTTTGATCAGTTCAACCGGCTAGCGTGTACATTTCACTGAAAACTATACACGCTACTTTACAGCAGTGTATTGTGAACGTTTAGAGCACGCATCCTTTGTGTTCGTCGCCTTCCATTTTCGGTCGCGGCTTTCAGACCTGTAAATTCTGATGCGACCGTTGTAAAATTGTCAAATCGATCTCGGGATTCAAATTTCAATTGACGACTCTATCTACACTACCCGCCGTCCTCTCTGCCCCCGGCACACAAATATGGTCCGAATTCGCGAACGCAGCGTTGGTGAGTTGATGATTCTAATCCGATCACTAACTCGAATGACAAAAATATGGTATTCGTTTGTGTTGTTTGTTAAAATGTGCGTGGGTGTTTGCTGCATCCAGTTTTGGTGTCCGTGGCAATATGTACATTCATGTGCGTTTTTAACGGCCCGGGCCCGACATTAACAGCGTGTTTTCGGTGCTGAAAATCACGTGTTTCACTGCGATGACTCACTTGGGACCAGAACGCCAGTACACCCGTGCGTATTGTTGTTTTTTTATTTTGAAAAAAAATGTTTGCCGTTACGCGCGCAGCATTTGTGATCACTGTTACCACCAGCTCAGCACAGCCCTTGCTGAAATTGCGCATTATGTGTGTAAACGTTGTGAAATGTTTGTTGGAATATGTAAAACGACAATCACATTTCGCGCTAGTTTGTTTGCTATCGTACAGTTGCAACTTGCTTTCATAACATATCATTTCCATTTATAATATCGACATATCATAATCATGTGGGTCTTTTTGCATCAAGGATAGTTCTCAACGTTGTGCCGCTGAAAAGAACCAGCTTTGCCTTTCCCGGACGAAACATTTATCAGCACAACCAGTGCACCCGTTCATTTTTACGGCTGTTCTCATTTCGTGTTCTTTTATGAGCCAGGTCAGGTCTCTTCCGCAGTACCCCTGGTAGTACCATTTCGAGTGCCTTCAATCAACAATTTTTAAGTGTAGAACGAAAGCTGGTTTAACCCCAGCGTCGTAAGATTCAGGTACGTATGCACATATGCACACACGACTGAAACATCAGCCAATCGGCTTGCGTACTGGCTGCTGGCTGACCCGAAGCTACGCGCACTGGTGTTGAAAACCGCATGGCCAGTTGACTGATGGTCATTCGGGTTTTATAAAGGAAGCATTTGCCTATCACCCTCATGGCCTCATGCGCGCGGCACTAGCATTCTGAAATTACAAGCATCACATCATTTAGATCTGCCATCGGCCGAGCAGCAAGACAATGACGAACACAACAACAACAGCGTGATTACGAGTGCCAAATCGGCCGTGAAACATCAGCAATCGAGCAACGGCACTGCCACCAGTCAATCGTCCCTGAGTGACCAAGGCAACGGTGACACCCCGACTCAGACCATGACCGTCAACGGGGAACACGACACGTCGACGGGCAGCTCGCATTCGCAGTCGATCCCACATCAGAATCTGTCGGAATCATTTTGGGAACTGGGCAATTATAGACGCACGGTTGGTTATTAGCATCGAAATAAAATGACAGAAAAACTGTTTTTGCATTTTTTCCACAACGGCGCATTTCTGCAAACCTGAAATGTTTCTTTGTGAAGTTGTGCTAATTCAGGTGCGTCGCGTCGACGATGGTCTGCATGCATGCACACATCTGATGCAAATGATCAAAGAACGCGGCGAGATTGAGACGGCCTATGCAAAGTCGTTGAGAACGTGGGCCAGGAAATGGAATGATGGAATTGACAAAGGTTACAAATACATCGCCGACTTGTTCATCATCATACGTCACCACATTGGTGATGTTTGTGCAAAATATGGTAGAATGCTTCTTGAATTGTACAAGTGCTCTCGAGTAAATGCAGAAAGCAATACTTTCAGCTGTTGTTCATTGGCTAATCAAAGCTAAGCGTCAAGACATGAAGTTCAGTGTTTCTCATAAATCCTTGAATTTATCGTTCACTCACTCACCCACCGTGTGAAACATCACAGGCATTGACTACGGCTCGTCGCGCCGAGCGTGGAAAGGTGCGTTGACGGAGGCGGAGAAACGAGCCGAATTGCACACGCGAGTGAGGGACAGACTGATGGAGGAGGTCTATAACACGATCAAGGTCTGGCAGAAGGACAATTACCACCAGAAACTGACTGGCGTCAAGGAAGCGAAAGATGTGGAGGAGGAATTCAAAAAGGTACGTTGAGATTTTTCATGACCAATAATGTTAATTTTTCAGATGAGAAATTTTAATTCTGTCGCGTTCCAGGCCCAGAAACCCTGGTCCAAGCTATATGCCCAAGTGGAGCGCGCGAAGAAAGTCTTCCACGCAGCCTGCAAGAACGAACGGACTGCTATCAATCAGGTCAGAATCAGAAACGAAGCAAAAAAATGAAATAAAGTGTTATTTTCTCGTTTTGTTTGTAAGTTTAACAATCAAAACACATTTCAGGACAAAAACGCACAAGGTGACTCAAGCGTCTCGGCCGATCAGGCTCGCAAACTGGCTGACAAAGTCGAGAAATGCAAAGACGAACGGGAAAAGGCCAAAGAGGCGTACAACCGAGCACTAATGGAACTGAACAATTACAACGGCAAATATATGGAGGACATGACCATGGTATTTGTTTGTTTGATGACATAGAAACTGCTTTTGCAAATTTCTTCAATCGTAATTTTGCAAGTTTTCAGGTTTTCGAGAAATGCCAGCAAATGGATGCGAAAAGACTGAAATTCTTCAAAGAGATGCTGTTCGGCATTCACAAATGTCTGGATCTGTCACAAGAATCCAAGTTTGTGAACATCGCATCTTTTAATTTGCGTTTTCTTGATATTTAGGAATTCTAAATTCACATTTTTTCAGATTGCCCGCTATCTACCAAGAGTACTGGAACACGGTCGACCGCAGTGACCCCGGCTCAGATCTGAAGCTCTGGGCACAACTGCACGGCACTGAAATGCCCATGAACTGGCCGACATTCGAAGTGGGTTTCGTGGGGTTGTATTTTGCTGTTTTGCACGACTGTAAACCTCCGTCGAGTTACGCGTCATTTTTGAAAACAGTTTTTGTGTTTTTTTTAATGATATCCCTTGGTTCAGGATTTTGCGGAGGACCTTGATGCAGTGCATGCGACCCGAGCGAAAGAGCTCAGACACTGGCATGGCCAATATTTGGCTGTAAATTTGAAAACTTTCTTTAGATGTTTCATGTGCTAACAGTGGTGCAGGACACTCATTTGACGTTTCACGGTCTTATTTGATGATGGTATTTGTCTCAGAATTGTGGTGGTAATATTGCAATCGGAATTGTCACTCAACTGAGCTCCTGGTCAAAGTCCGGTTCGGTGGTCGGTAAAACCTAAGTAATAACAACAATTTCGTTTCTCATTTTAACATCAAAGTAACACACATTTCCGAGAATTAAAAAATCCCAAATTTTTCAGGATTACTCCCCCGAGTTGCGTCGGATCGCCAAGAAGAAGAACCCCGATGCCGAAGCTGTGAATGCCGGCGGTGTGATATTGGTGAAACAGAAGGTCACCGGTGAACAGTCGGTCGTGCAACCTTATAATGGCAACACGCTTGATGGGGAACGACCGAGGTTGGTCGAATTTTGTGTTTGTGGTTAAACCAAAACTAAAATTATGCCGAAAGATTTCATGCAAGGTCTTGAGCTACGTGAATGCATTTTTGCACGAACGGGACTCAAAATTGTTGACACGTGTTCATAAATGTAGACGAAACTGGTGAGCTCCAGCTCCACCACATCTGATGCAAAAATCAACGAATACCAAAATGTCAAAGCAGCAAGATAACCATCGTTTTTAAAACTCAGAATACCTTCAGCTTCACAATGTCAACCGGCTGGTTCGTTCATACCAACGTGTAAAGCGAAGTCGTTTTAGCAGGAACAAAAAAATTCCCAAACTTGGTTCCAGCCAGCCTGATAGGACATAAATTATGAAACATCACCGTGTCAGCAACCGATCTATCGTTACAGTTCGTCAAACGCATCAGCGTCACCGATTGCGAGACATTCGAACACACCGAGTCCGGCTGCTGTTGGCGGCAGCAAGGACACCGACAGTGACAATCAACAAAACACGACAACAACGCAGTCGACTTCGAGTAATGATGGTGCTGCGACTGCGGCTGCTGCTGTGGAGAATCACGATGGACAGAAAGATGATGAGGTGGGGCGCTTGTTCGTTTATTTGGCGTGCCGGGAATAAGACCAAGCCGCCACTGTATGCAAGCCAGTTCGGTATCGTGTCCGTTTATGTGAATGCGCTTTGTGGATACGTGCCGTCGTGCATATGACGTGTGGTGGGGTTTATTGTTTATCCTGTGTCTTGGACGCCCGATCTTTGCGTGATATTCTCGAACTGAAAACTTGTGATCAGTAAGGTGAAATGTGTGAACAGGCTGTATTGCCTGCGTGGCTGACACCGCTGCTCGGTGATGGTGTGCAAAAATGTGCACAATGGTGGTCAATTGCAGGAAGCAGAGTTGGCGGACTCGGATCTCGTCGACGATGGTCGACCCGGCCAGGCTGTGCGCGCGTTGTACGATTATGTGGCACAAGAAGATGACGAATTGAAGCTGACGAAAGGTATAGTGTTTCCTGTTTTTCTTGGTCCAAGTAAACGCGCGGACACGTGTTATAACTGAACTTCTAGTTGAGGTCGAGATTACAATTTCGATTCAATCAAGCAGCTGGCAAAAATTCTTGCCAAACAAACAACAACTTTCCCCCTCCCCTGCTTTGCCTCCCCCAACACTCCCTTTTTTTTAAACCCTTTTTTTCTTCTTTTTTTTTTTCTACCCCCCCCCAAATCTTTTCCTCACAAAAACACTATACGTGCATGTGAATTTAACAACAATGTGCTGTTTGGTTGCCCGTTTCTGCCTGTTTACACAGACGGCCGTGGTGCCGGGCCTCGTCAGTGCGAATGCCCCTGGCCTATTGACCTCCAACAAGCACAACGAGCAGATCTTATTGTTCGCGTAAAACATCTCTTGCTGTGCACAAAACTGCATCAGTGCAAATGCGCAATGTCGTAGTCAGTCAAATAACAGCGTGTTTCCTTTCATGTTACCGTACCTTAATTACCGTAATACCATCACAGGTGATGAGTTTGAAAAACTGTCAGAGCCTGACGAGCAGGGATGGTGCAAAGGACGCAAAGACGGCCGTGTCGGTCTCTACCCAGCCAACTACGCCATGCCTGTCGTTGAGAATTAATCAAATTTAAAAAATATAAATTGCCAATTAACAAAATAACCCATTAACGTTTCCGAGCAAATTTTGCAGCCATTTTTGGTTGATAACTTTATTGTTTTGTGAGCTTGCGTACTGTATGTGTGGTCTGAAAGGCTTTGTAAGGCGAAGCAAGAATTCCAACTGAAAAAGTGTCAAGGTTGTGCTGTTAAGTTCAGATGCCATATGATGTGATTGATGTCAATCAGTTTTTTGTGTTTTGTCCGCTTTTTAACACTTTTATCGTTTTCCTGTCAAATCGTTATTATATATTAACGTTTTAGAATTGTTCTTTACTATCGCTTCAGGCACTGGATGATTTTTTCAAATTTCTTTTTCATCTGTAATTTTCATTTTTTTTCGCAAGTATACTGATTTATTTATTGTCCCATGCTAAACTTTGTTCGATCTATTTTGATAGTATTAATGCTAACATAGTACGGATTGTGTTATTGTGATAGCCCTGTTTTTTCTTAATTTACACACAAAGCTATTTGCTTATTTTTGATTATTTTATACCCTTCCAAACTGATATGCAAATGCAAATCCCACTTTTCCCTTTTGCGTGCTTCCGCAATGGGCATTGTATTTATACAGTAGCAATGTCACTTTTAAAATTAATTTGCGCATTGTTGCTGTTTATATTGTATTGTTCGTGATTTTAATATGCGATTTTCCTAATTTGTACATTGTATTTGTTGACCTAAGACAATCCTTGTTATATTTGACATATTCTTGGCTTCTTTGGATGAAAACGACATAGTTTATCGCTCGTTTTGCAGATTGCATGCTGCTGCAGCGGAATAAAAATCGTGAGACAACGAGCCTTAGCGCCCCAATCAAAATCAATTGTAACCAGGATTATAAAAGCCGTTTCCCACTCGCTTTAGCAATTAGCAGCCGGCTGTGGCTCATCGGGTGAAAAGGCGCGATTGGTGACAAAAACCGGTTCATTAGAGTCTCTTAGATTTAGAGGGATTACTATTGATTCTCTTCCCAGAACAGGCTGTTTATGCTGCCATGTCTGTCCAGAATTATACACAGCTTGCGTTATGGTCGCAAGTGTATCCGAACAAGCTAAAACCTAGTCACAATAACAGCTGCACACGCTTGTTGCGGTTGCCCACGTATAAATTACTTCAATAGTCAGCACATCAAAAGGAAATGTTCACACACTGTTTTGCATTTGCGTCACACGGAAAAATTTCTGCTACGCGAGATAAATTATGGTCCGAAACGCGCGCATGCCCTCTGAACTCGTCATTTCGTCGCGCTTGAGTTTGAGTTCAAAATAGAGAAATACTCCCACCGGCCCTGGCATGTAAAGCAGGTAGTCTGTTTTGATACAGTCGGCCATTAATACACCGTAGCGTAACGCTTGTACATACATATACATATGTACTGTACATAAGTGCGCCAAGCCCAAGCGATTGAGTAACCCACTATCGGCTTGCGCTTTTTCAATTGTGCAGCTTTCACTCAATTTAGCTAGACCTGCTTACATTGTGGCTTTTGACTTGTCCATTGCATGCGCTATGCGTGCGAGGTTATTAGTAAGGCGAGAGTTTCTTTCTGATTTGGACTTTCATTGAAAGGAGGCCCCGACAAGCCTGCTTCTGGGAATATCATGCATACAATAACCTTTTTCATGCATCTCAGCTCAATGCACCGTTACAAGGCTCCAGTGAATTCTGCTTGACTCACCATGAGATGAAAGTAGCGATGGATGTGAAAGAAATATAGGTGGGAGCTGAATGTTGTCTTGTTTATGGTTGGTTCTGGCATGTTTGATGTTTTCTTTCCATATTCCTGTTCTTTTTCAACTTATTGCCTGCTACACACCAACAACATAAAAGCATTTCAATCCACATATAATTTTTGTATGCGTAAATTAGCCATGAAACACACACGCACAAAGATGCACTACAGCTGTAACGGCGTGCCATGGTTCGCGATAAAAAAATAACAGGTACAGTGACCCTCTGTCTGTCTTATCATCAGGTGCCGCGTATCCAAAGATCACTATCCGCAATGTGGCACCCAACTTTTCATCGGGCAATACGATCTTACTACCACAAACCAGGAGCCCACACATGCACACCCACAATAATACTATACGCTGTGTACGCTCTCAAGCACTTGTTGTATGGCCTGGACATTACGTACGGGAGGTCGTTCTTCATTCAAATCTTATATGGCGGCACTCCATGGTGTATGTATGTGTGGTCACAAACGGGCGGCAAAAAGGCCACACGCCGCCCGCCGTTATACATGGCACTCAAGTATGGAAGGCTACATTTCTAATGTATCTCTGGACCCGGATATGTGTGTGATTCTTCAAGGAAATCGCCCCAGACAATTTGGGGGTGTCTCCAAATTGGACCAGTGTGTTACCTAAACCAGCATAAGCTATGCGACAGGGTACTCTGCGACGCGATTATATGTGTTCCAACATACAGGAGGGTATGCGCTGATGTTTCAGCAGAAACTCGTGCTGGTTGAAGTTTCAATGGGTCTGACAAATATTTGATACTGTAGGTACTTGTCAACTGCGGACAGTTTGCTTCATCTTTATTCTTGCCCATTCAACTTCCAGTCCCAAGTTTCCACAATCATCGACTGCACATCACATACATTCACGAGTCCATCGTCGCTCCGACACACATGTGTGTAACAAACGACATAACAATTCTTCTATCGTGTCATCGGCATGCGCGGGCTCACAAGAACGCCTGGCCTGCCTGACCTATACATGTACACACATGCACGTGCGCATGCACCCACAAACTTCGCATGCATGCACTTGCACATGAGCTATATAATCGGGATGCTGGTTGGGTGGCTCCGCCCTTTTTTACAAGTAGCCGGACCGGTTCCAGACCACGACCCATGCGTGGCAATGCGAGCATTTTCTTTTTCATGTGTGCCGGTGGTGCCGCTAGTACAGCTGGTGTGCGAATAAATGGTACTACATGCTTGGACCACACCAGCCTGGGCAAAAGCATGCACAGAGACTGGGCTACCCTATAAAACTGCCCGATACTTAACCCAGACGCGAGTATTTATACGCACTTTATGTCGGTACTTCTATATTTGAGCGGCACTAGCAACAAGCAAGCCGAGGCGATTAAGAGCATTTCTTGGGCATGATTATTGCCGGCCTTAGTACCATGATTGCTTGACAGACAGTTATATCTATTTTGTTCTCCAGTTTTGAGTACCCGATAACCACAAGCTTGCGCACTGATTGACATAATAAAGTGCTTTGTCACCTTGCTCGCGGGCTTTGACACTTGTTTGCGCATGTGCGCGTTTGTCAGGACGCCGTCTCAGATTGTCATTATTATCGTTTCGTTCGCTGAATTTAGGGTGTAGAAAAAACTTCAGCGCCCCTCCAACCCGTGTATACCTGATAACTGTACGGATTGCGCGCAAAAGAAAACTTGTAGCCGCAGGACAAATGAACCAGCAACAACAACTTTTCCCCAGATTTGTGATCATTTTTCAGACACAGCAAGCAGACGCACGTTACGCTGCCTGTAACTTGTCGTTTCGTCTTTCATAACTGATTCACTGATGCAATTCGCAAGCACCATTCGGTGAAGTTTGACCGAACTGAATTGGTGAACGTTGTTTGCGGCATCCAACCTTACAGCGATGGGCTCATTAGAGGAACAGATCAGAGTGGTGGACAAAGTCGTAAAGGTAAGCGCTGAGAGAGTGTAATACTGCAATACAACCTCACAAAGGTCTCGGTTGGTCCCAGAATGGTCCCAAAGGCCCGCGCCCGCGACAACAATGTGCAATATTACTGCGGGTTCCAGTGAATGATGTCTCTGATATTGACTCTATAATCACCCAATGCCAGTTGAGGTCCTGTTCAAATTGTAAGCGATCCCGTGACAATAGTTTTTTTTAAAACTGCTCCAAATGCATGTACACCACACAAGCGCTGCGTGGACACAAGGGTAACACAAATATTGTACGTACCATTCATCTTTTCTATGCCTTGTTCTTTCAGGAATGTGATTCGTCCCGTCGCACCCTTGACCAATTATCGAGGAGACTTGACGATCTCTATGACGTAAGCACCCGGCTCACATTTTAATTTCAGTATTTTTGTTTGCCTGTGCATTCAACGTACTTCAAATTTACATTTCAAATTCACGACCGGCGTGTGGTATATCAGGGAAGTGCCACCATAATGAGGGTTGCGTTATTTTAGTTTCCCATATGAACTACATATACCCACCTTGTGCACCTTTATCTGTATATACAGCCGAGGATCTACTTGTACATGTGATTTCAACCAACCACAGTTTCCAGAAGCTTTGGTGTTTGTTTGATTAACTCTGGGCTCATCGTCGCGTTACCATGTTCAGAGAGTGAGAAGTGAGAGTGTGGTGCGGCTTGCGTATAATTGAGCTTTCGTCATTCAAATGCAGGCACTTTTCATTTTGGTTTCCATTTCCCGAATGACCAGCAGTGCGGACCCATGCGGGCGACAGTGTTTATGATGTGTTCACTTCTCACACACACGCAGCACTTCACTGGTATTGCGGTCAATTTCGTGTGCGGGGTTTGTGGATTTGCAGTTTCTTGAGTACCGCATAATCCCCAACGAACTCAATTTTCCACCCAATCGTTTGACCCCTGGTCTGGTACCCAGCAAGCTCTTTTGGGCGAACGGCAAAGCACATGGCCGATGAGGGTTTTAGGGTTCGGCAACTGTCCACATTATATAGCGCGGTCAAGCTTCGTTTGGCGTCTTATTTTTATTGAAATCAATTTTATTTTCGCGCGCACACGCACGCCCAGTTTTCAGCGCGGCGATAGCAAAATTCCACTCACGCACACATAGACAAAGTGCGTCGCTTTTCGGCCGGCCGCCTGAGCCGATGGGCATTCATTCTTACATGACAAAAAAGTGACTTTTTCGCCCCACACTGTTGTCGTGTTCTGTCTTCATGGACGCGGTTGTTCACAAGCGCATGACATTTGTACAACAAATAAACACGCGAAAGCGGTTCATGCGGTGTGTTTGTGCCGTACGCAAGCACGGGCATGCTTTTCTGAGCAACTCTGGTTTCGCGTGAGGCTTTTTTCGCTCCGACGCGCGGGTTTGCAACAATTTTTTCACCAGAAATGTCATACCCGTTGTGGGACGGAAAATTTCCCGAGATAGACAATGCACAGGAACAAAGAAGACACCTTGGTTAATTAATTGGGGATTGAAAACTTGAGCTTGAGGTCACTCGGTTTGAATCTATCACGGATAAAAACCAAATTGATTTTGACAGTTTTTCACGTTGATAATTCTTATCCCATATTTTCCACAATGGTAGTCGGCACCTGTGGCCAGTTCAAAGTGACAGGCCAATTCTCAGCGCGTGCCTGGTTGGTTGCTACTCAAACAGTTTGTTGCTTGTTGGGTGGGACAGTTGTATGTAAGTTGCGCATATCTGCGCGCGCATGAAAGCGTTTTTGATTTATCAGTAGGTTGATGCTTTTGGATTTGGGGTCGGCAAGTATATTTGAGCTTCACCACGTAAACTGACCGAAAACCTGTTCATTAAACCAGAGGTGCCCATTTATGTTCCTGTTTCGTTTCACACAAGTGGTCATAGTTGCATAAATCCCTGGGATGGTATATACCACTGCATGACGTGACATGACCGTCAGCTGTTCAGCTGATACAAGTGCTGTGCCAATTCTTGGACACGCACCGTTCAATGTTCGAAGGCGCAAGGATTATACGGTGCCGAACAATTTTAATATTGGATCGCGGCTCTTGAGAACTGAGCGCATCTCACAAAAATACTACCATGATGAAGAAAACGTCCACGTCTAGTAGCATTTTAATGCATCGTATTTTGTTGTTTCTATTCCTGTTGTATTTCTCTTCTTGCCTCGTTGCTGTCGTGGGTCAAGAAGGTGGCTGTTGGTTTACGTTAGTTGGTTGATTCATATGAAATGCGCTCGGGCTTGAAACACACGCATGAGACCACATCATGTAAGCTCTTGGCATATGGCACACTGAAAACTTTGATCTGTGCGCTGTGTCCGTATCAATACATACATACATTCTGTGTGAGCACATCACGTAAACAAAAATCGTTGCGATCGCAAAACCCAAGAACTGAATGTGACGACTAGTAAAATGACACTCTTAGCTTGCAACCTTGCCGTCGATATATTTATAAAATCGTTATCAGCACGATGAGTCGAGTTACAATGAAAAAGGTCGGGCTCGAATTACATAATATGTGATTAGTGCGACTTGACTGCGGTTCTTTGAATACTGTATATCTCATTTTTGAGAATTTGCATGGTTTGAGGTTTTGCATTATTGTGGATGCGTGTGCATGTGCATTCGTTTCGAAGTTTAGGGCCACAATATTGCGGTCATAAGCATGACATAGATTTTCAAACAAATACGGCATAATTGCGTCACAAGACGCATTATTTTATTTCAAATCGTTTGCAAACAGAGACGTGCTGCTGGAACTAAATCCACCCATGTGGATGGTCCAGCCCACCAATGACGACATCTCTCTTTGATGCTTCAAGTGCTGGAGTGTTTGTGTTTCATTGAGTGAAAAAATAAGAGTATGATCCTAAAACATATTCTTGGACACGCGTCCGTGTCTGACGTTGAATCACTTGAGGGTCACACAATTCCAAACGAAAGAGCGGAGGAAATTATGTGAATTTAGAAGAAAAAACAGTGGTCTGGGCTGAACCACGATCCTAGTTTGCTCTGGCGGTTTTTGCAGGACTGTTTTCATCCAAGGTTTTATATACCGCACTCGAAAAACAAATTTAAACCTCCCAAATCCCTCATGATGTCGTGAACAGCCCTGGGACACCAACCATAAATACAAAAACGCAGCCCGCGGCCTTTTTTGCACGAAAAAAAACCTCCGCTAGAAAAAATTCGGCCCCATAACGTGAAAGTCACCACTAATGGTGCCCTTGATTTTTATGGAACCCAATAATTCACCCAAACTATTCGCGACAAGAGCATTCTCAACAATCAACAGTTACGAACTGAGTTTGTGCGTTTTGTGTTAGGCGTGAGCGAAAATTTGATTTTCGGTCGCTCTCTCTCGCTTTTTAGCGGCCACTCAAGTTGTTTGTGACTTGTTTGGAACCTTTGAGCTTGCAAGAGTGTTCCAGGACTCTCTTTTTGTTGGAACTCTGAAGTGCGCATGGAATGGGGTTTCTTTGAAATTTGATTTTAGTTCCGTAATGCTGATTTTGTCATGCCTCTCAACAAGAGAGCACCTTTGCGTGGAGCACTCTACTGCTGCATTGTACACCCATGCCGATTTGGCCACTAAACTAAGCCGTGCGAGCGGGACGTTACTACAGTATGGGCACTTCAGTAAACCGACACTTTAGAGAGACATCGGCTGCTAATGATTTGTCCAGATAGAAAATTTGCTTCATTTTCATCTTCTAGAAATGAGGGTGTATATACTGTACATAGTATACCTACCTCAAGCTAAAGTCTGGGGTTTGAGGGTTATTTTCGTACACCTGGTTGTGTGTGAGGAGAAAAGCGAAAAACGCACTCAGAGAAGCATATTTCCGATGAGATAAGTTGTGCTCTAACGTACATAAGTGGGGGCGGAAAGGCCTGAATTGGGAAAAGCGGGTACCGTTACCCAGTTGAGGATAAAAGAGGGAAAGTTATGGGCTGGTAACCAGTAATTATGGATGTAGAAATCTGGCGAAGCGTATCAAATCGTTGGATACGGCTAATCATGTGGAAAGTGCGCTATCTTGTTGTTGTCTGACTGAATGATACGAAAGCAAAGCAAGCTACAACTTAGATTGGTCCTGCCTCTTGAAGCTTGACAATGAAACTATACAGCAGAGCAAGCTAATACTACTCACGGTCCAGGGGGCACCCGAAGCCCGAAGTGTTGTGGTTTGGTGGTGTGAGATATTCATCGCTTGATGTACCTAGGTATGAAGGATACAATTATCGTTGTGATCGAGCACTTTTGAGCGTAAAAGGAGCTGATTCAGTTTACTGGATCATAAGGTAGGGAGGATTAAATAAAATTAGTGAAAAAATCGAATTTGTAGGCTTTCGATGGGAGTGCTTGAAGAATCGATAGGAGTGCCGAGTGCTTGAAGAAATTGGAAAGTGAGCATGAGCATGAGGAAACTTGAAACTCTGCAACTTAATGTCAGTGACGCCGTTCTTTTCCTGATTGATTGTATAAAAATAAAAGTACGTCCATGACTGTCTGGGGATGAGGATATTGGATACGGTAGCGCATGAAAAGTAAACGCACTGCCACGCTTCGTGGAAGATTGTCAGCAGCAGTGCTTGAGATACAGTGGAGATGGGAAACAAAAAACAGCATGCGTGATTTTGGTACACTGATTCAACACGAAGAACCATCATAGTCCACCCTCTTCATACTCACTACCTGCACACAGATATATGCATTCCCTTTATACAGGAAGTGAAACATTACCGCGATTTCCTGATCTACGAGCGAAATCGACGCGAACACAGCACATACAAAGCGACCAACCCGAATGCGGACAAAACGCCAGCCCAAACCAACGAGAATATATTCACCACACTCGGCCAACTCACCGGACAACTGTCGTCTGTGAGTTTATGGTTTCAGATGCCACTAGTGAAACATCAGTCAACTATGGGGAGGTGGGCTTCGCAGATAGCAAACGTGGTGTGGAGCATCGGGAACTATGTATGTATATCGGTCCCTGATTTTCTTTTGGTGTCACGTGGCCGCTTGGGGCATCGCCCTGACGATGTCCTCGTGCACCGTCCGTCTGGCTGATATTCACGAAACGGTGGAGTGGAGAGTTCAGTAGAAAGTTGAGTGAAATTCACAGTAGAAAAACTTGAGTGGAATGTTCAGTCGAAAGTTGGGTGGAACGCTCCATTTTACCGCGCAAAAACATTGGAAACGCCACACAACCATACTGGATTTAGACAACACAGGCGCGCGTGTATTGTTGTTCACCACACGAATACATTTTGCTTACACACAACCACAAACGTCCATTCCACTGAACTTTTCATTGAACTTTCCACTCAACTCTCCACTCCACCCTTTCGTGAATACCACACCAAAATATTTCCACCTTTGTTTCGAATAGCGCTCCGGGGGGGGGCTTCAAATGAAAAACTCCGGAAACATCTATCACCAGAACCAACTTGTGCCACTCACTGACAGAAACTGACGTTTCACATTTTCGTGCGACCGTATGGGATGAGACGGTGCACCAGGTCCTCACGAACTATTCTGCACGATGGACCAACATTATTATTAGTCCCTTTCAATTTCAGGATTGGCTTGAGAAGCTGCGTCAAATCAATCTGAGCTCCCAACCAGCCCCTTTGCCCGGTGCGTCAAGTAGCGGCAACGTGAGCACTGGTCGCGCAAGCACGACATCAAACTGAAACATCACTGCCTCCAACTTGCGACGAAATACTACCCTGATCCATCAAGGCAACGCACCAGCTATACCGCTCCCTCAACAAAGTCGCAAGTTGCTGAACACTTGAATACCAATACATAACGTTCATTTTTGTTTCTTTCTTTTCTCTCTGTGTTTGAACAAACCTTCGAGTTGGTTGTTTGCGCCAGCTCGGGTGTGTGTGCGGTTGGAAAGTTTTATATCAGATAAATTTGATCTTGTAAATTTGTTTGCACGAAACTGAATGCTATTGTATATTTATTTATCAAATGTCGCGTGAGGTTTACCGTGATTTCCCCTTGCCCCGGTACAATTGTCCACTTTTCGTAAATGCTGTATATTTATTGAGAAATAGCGATAAAAATCGAACCCCACTGCCGTTTTCTTCAGTTGAAAAACTGTATGATTTACATAAAAAGCCGATAGGCATATCTTCCACAACAGTCAGGTAGATACATCTTATGGCCACGCGAATAGTGACAATGCGAAATGCACATGAAAACAGGCCCGAAAATCACAGCTGCACAATAAAAACAAATCAATGGAAACCAGGTTCAATGGAAACAGTCTGTGTAAGAAAGAACATAAGTACAAACAGAAATAGCGGAACAGTCCAAACAAAATTTTGCATTACAAAATAATTGGTGCGCGACACCTCAGTTTTGAATGACACCAAATCCATATAAAGGCACAAAACTACCTATTCGCTCTTCAGGTGCATTTTGAACTCAATCAAGGTATATGTATGTATACTCGATAAAATAAAGCCATATCACAGATTTTTGGGTTTGCGTAAAAGTTCAGTAAAACTGAGTATGTATAGTCATCAGCAACAGATTATTATGAAATGTACAGATGAAAACAATTGTTTTTTATACAGTTGGCACGAATCGTACCAAATTAATCACCGGTTAATTGTGTTTCTCAGCTTTCCGTGGCGAGTGCACCCCAACCACGTTTGGGTCGGTTGTTTGTCTGCTGTCCGTTGCACCAGATGGGCCACACATGGCCTCAATCTGCAACAACGACAATAAAGCCGCCGAACCAAGAAAAACAAACAAAAAATGTGCACAGAAATGAATGAAATAAGTGCGAATCATGTGCAGCTGTTAGTGGCAGTCGAGCTTGGATTTGGTTTGATGTACAGTTTAAGGCCTGACTTGGGGCTTAAATTGTGAAGCCTAAAGACTTGAAAATCACCAAACCTGACACCAACGACCACGCGAGATGGAAAGTGCAGAAATAAAAGGAATGCATGAATCACAAGATTTCGATTACCTGTTGTTTCATCAGCTGCTTGATATCCTCCAAATCCAATCTCAGTTCATCGTTCTGTTCCACTTTCTCCCCGTACATTTGCAACAACGCTTGATGGCGTTCATGTAAGTCCTGAAAAACTAATGTTTCAAATTGTAATGCTGCAAATGCAATCGAGGAAATAAATAAAACCCATAGTTGGCCAAGATAAAAGTAAACAAAACAAGAATAATTTCATAAACCCAAACAAAAACTGACATCCGCAGATGTATTTTTTTGCCCCACCCTAAATTTGATGTCTGACTGGGCACGAAACATCAGCATCAACGCGCAAACAACATTAGCACGCACCGTAAAAACCTATAAATAAAGCCCCCCAATAGAGCCCTTCCCCAAAATAGAACTCCCTAAATGGGGTCAGTGATCAATAGAGCCCCTCGGAATAGAACCCACCCAAATGAAATCCCCTATACACTAGTGTGTTAAGGCTTGATAGTTGCATGCACGTTTGTTGCTCGTTTGGAGGATATAATACGTCTCCTATTGATGACTAGACAAGAATAAGTGAGAATACACGAGAAGAAACCCCTTCAAATACACTTCTACGTGCATATATCTGGGAACATTTTTTCAGATTTGGGGCAGTGATTAATAGAGACCCCGGAACAGAGCCCCTTAAACGGCGCCAGTAATTAATAAAGCCCCTTCTATTTAGGTTTCTGCGGCATATATACAGAAGAATACCAAAGAATGTTTTGGATCATCACTATCTGTTGCTGCTTGTCAGCGCATTGATTAGTATCTTCCTCTTCCCTATCACAGCTGTAACACTCATAATACATATAATCCAGTTGATAATTCCCCAACCGAACCTTGTGCATGTCAGCAATGGCCTGCATATCGTCGACCCTGTGCTGCATGCTGTCCACTTGCGCACGTGCGCGTGCCAGCTGGTCCACAGCACTGTCACGACCGTGTTGCACACTGCGTAGATCGTGCTGGACGCAAACAAAGGACATTGATTGTTTTGTCATTGTTGCTGATTATTGATGGCACTGGTGGGGTTCGTATGGCAAGTTTTGGACCAGATCATATTTGAGCCTGGACTGAGCGGAGTAAAGAGCTTTTTTTCACACACCCCGTTTTAAAGTGCACGCTTGGCCACAATTGCGTATGATCACCAGGCCAGAGCCCCAGAACAACCCTCCCCACCCACCAGCCATACGAAAATTACCGTGGTAGAAAACATCAGTTTCGCCGGATCACGTAACAATAAAAGCGCACCTTCAACACGGCCAGTTCGGCATCCCTGTGATGTATGCGATCCCTCAACCGTTCCACCATCGACGACAAATTCGCGCCGTGACCGCCGTGCCACAGGTCGTCGTGCAGTTCGTCCTGAAAATCAGGCAAACATAATGTCTCAAAAAACGTTCAGCACAAAACCTCACCTTGACGATTCAGGGTTGGTAAAAAAAGAAGATCATAACCCTCAATCAGCAACGCGATCCACTATTTGGCTCAACATGGAAACGTGACCATAAATGGCCAACAGACAGAAACGCTCCAACGCACCGACGACGCAATGATGTGCTGCGCAGTTGGTGACGGCGTTTGTCGTCGTCGCTGTTCCTTGGGTGATGGTGTTTCGGACTGTCGTTTGTTGTGGAATTGCTGTTCGAGCAGCTGTTCACGCAGGGAATTCACCATTTCATCCTGCGAATTTATTTTTGTTAGTTTAGCATTGTCGTTGAGCATGTGGTCAAAAATGGCATCAAATTTAACAACCATCCCGGTCTGGTCTTATCTTGGGAACAGAACATGTTCTAACAAAGATATAGGCAAACTACGCCAACACGAGCCCGATTTCGCAGCTGGCATAATAGTGAAACATTCTACGTGGCTGCTAATTGCGAAATGTTACACGTTGAAGAACACAAGGTGGAGCATGACGTAGTTTGCCTTTACTTGATATTTGTTTATGCGTAACTTTCGACCACTTGTCGATCAGCTGTGCTGCGATGCGAGTGTATACTTTTTTGTATCAGTAAATTCATAAGTATATTTGTTTCAAAAAGGCCATCATCGAAGTAAGGCCGGACTAGACCAACCACTCATTTTGATACCGACTTGCATCTTGCAACTGCCTTGCAGGACAGCACTCATAAATACACCAAAACATTCCAACCTTAGCCGCCACGTCGCCTTTCAACCTATCCACATCAGCTTGTATGGCAGTTTTGATTTGATTGCGCTCAAAGTCAAACTGCACACCCAACAACTCTTTCTCTTTCTGTAAATCGTCGATGGCTTTGCGATGCAGGTCGCGTTCCGCCTCCAGTTCGTTGTGGAATCTGAAATCGACTGGCACGTTACCATGCACGCAGCACCGTCCTATCTCAAAAAATTTGGGTTTCGGATATGTGTGCTGCGCGCCAGAAACGAGAAAAATTGTGGTTAACAGCCTGTGTCCGTGTCGGGTATTCTCTTGGCGGCATGGAAACCCGGACATATGTTTTGCCAGATCCACAAGTTCACACGTGAAAGGTTGGTGCTTGGTATTTTGATAGCATAAGGGCAAACTACGCCAACACGAGCCCGATTTCAAAGGTTGCGCGCTTGCAAAACGAATAGAAAGAGAAAATCCTCAGGCCTCGTACGTTGTATTCCAAAACGTGTAAGATTTTCCAAATCAGCAGCCATGTATGAATGTTTCACTAATGTGCCACCTCCGAAATCGGGTGTTTCACACAAGAGCTTCTTACTATACTTATCTGATTTTTGGAACACTGTTAAAGAAAATGAGTCTCATGACCATAAATCTAATGAGACAGCCAGGACACCGGTCGCAACTGTCGCCCAATTCCGACGCCCACAATGGATGTGTTACACAAGGCACAAAAAATACCGTATTTTGATAACCACTACACCGTTACCTGACGCGCATGGCCGATAACTCCTGCGTGGCACTCTCAGCGGTCTTCAGTTGCTCCCTGAGCTGTTGCAGCTCCCGCTCCTGTGCCGTGTTCAACGACTTGTACTGCTCACAATCGTGCTGCACGCGCAGCAGACGCGACGCCTGCTCGCGTTCTTTCTCACTCGCCGCTATCAATTTCTGGTCGGCCAGTGCTTGAAACATTAGAAAGAACACACTTACGAATGAATGAAAAGAGAAAACACGAACAACAAGAGAAAAGGCAGAAAGAGAAAGAAGCTCACACAGTCGATCGTAGAGTGATTTCTCCAGTCGTTCCCAGTTTGACTGTTGCAAAGCGAACGATGATTGCAGATTTTCGATTTGTCGAAGTAGGGGTTGTGTGGCTGAAACAGATTGCTCTTTTGTCACCAACAACAAAGCCGGAAACTTTTCAATTTTCTTAAATTCGGAAAAACAACGCTTTACTCCACCGTACCTGCACTGATACCATCAGTCAGTTCTTGATTGCGCAGTTCCGATTCTTCCAGCTTCTGAAAACAAAATCAAGTTCACGAACCGGAAAATATGTCATACACACATGGATTTTTTTAACCAAATTTAGTAGCTTTTTAGCTACTAAATTTTTTGAAAAGCTAGTAAATTTTCAAATTTAATAGCCTAAAAGCTACTAAATTTTGTATTTTAGCCAAAAAAACTAGTAAATTGGCTTTTCAGTGGCAAAAAAAGCTACTAAATTTTTGATTTTACTAGCTTCTTGCTGTTGCTACTAGCCCATTTTGAAAAAATAAACCCTGCATACACACAATTGATAAACGACTGATGCCTGGATGAAATAATGAATAAGCCTGATGTTTACATGACAGTCAAATCAATAAAAATGATCCAGTTTCTCCTGAAAATCACTGGACGAATGCAGCCAGAACAGTTGTACGTCAGTCTCCGATGCGAAACTAAATAAACGCCAAACCAAGTCAAAACAGCAACAAATCTAACAGGCACCAACCTTGTTCGCCTGTGCCAATTCCCAGCGATACGACTGTTCGCGTCTGGCGTGCTCCTCCTGGTTCTGCTCAATGGTTCGCATCAGTTGTTCAATTTGCTTGCGCGAGCTTTCGCGCTCGTTTTTAGCCTGAATCAGAAAGGAACTTGCAACTAATTCAGTTTCGAAGCACAGTTTCCGATTTCAATGGTTTCTACCTCGGTATTCAGATGATCCAACTCGCTGGCCAAATCTTGTTCGCGTGACGTTTGCATAGCTTCGTTTAATTTCTGGAGAAAAAAAACAGAGAATGTCATTCAATTCAACGAAAAGTGAACATGCTGAAAATCCAGTTTGTAAAAAGACCTGGTACTCTGCTTCCGTAACAGCCTTGCCTCGCTGAAGTTCGCTGATCTGCCTGCAAATTAAAGAAACTTCTGCGCAAAAACAAATACTTTCAGGCGAAAACCTCGGCCAACTTGTAGGCATCATCCAGATTGTTCTGCAAACTCGTGTTTTTCGTTTCGAACTCAGCCAGCTGCACTTCGTAGGTTTTCAGTCTGCGTTCCTGCTTCACGGTCGTGCCTTTCAGCTCGTTCACAACGTCTGAAAACAAAAGGGTTCATTTTTTTTTGGATAACTAATTGCCGCGACTGAATGGACAAATTTGTTGTACAGCCAGCCAGCAATCGGACGAAACCCTAGCTGGTATGATGTTGTGGTTGGTACCACGCACTTACCATCATACTGCAGCTCTTGCTCATTCTTCGCTTTCAGCTTCTTTTTCAAATCATCGATTTCATTGAGTTTGTTCCTGAAAAAATGCAAAAGCTATGCAACAAAAAATATTTATAAAATCTCGCGCCAACCTCAAATTTTCCATTTGTTTCTCTGTTTCCTTCTCTTTCTGTCTCAATTTCTTGATGATATTCGATTGTTTGAGCTCCTGCTTCGACAGCCGATCGCCTTCGCTGACCAATACCGAGATTTGTTCATCCTTCTCTTGCACTATTCGTTGCAGTTGCTGGGCCGTCCGTCTGAAACGTTAATTTAGACAAAAATATCATCTTTTTTGACAAAAAGTTTCAAAAAACTAACGATGCGGCTTCCAGTTCGGTAATCGCTTGCTCGCATTTCTTACGAAGCTGGTCACGCTCCTGAAATATACATGAACACAAAATCCAACAAAACGTTTTTTCAATGAAAGGAAGCAAATGACAGTGTTATGAATTACGCTGATCGTTGTCTTGGGAACTTAAAGAAACAAAACAAGAGTAAAAAAACACAAACTTTATTAACGACATTGACTTTATCCGTCTGTTGCACGTTTGCGTCCGCCACTTTCTGCAGTCTCTCATTATCCTCAATCAGTCGCATGTTATCCCTTGATAATTCAATCAGTTTCAATTCCCGCGCTTCTACCAATTGAGCCAGTTGGTACAAGCGTTGATCGGCTGTAAAATTAGTTGTAAATTTTGAAAGTAAAATGTTCTAATTTTTTTATGAAAATAATAAACATCACCAGCACCACCTGATTGCTGTTGCACACCGTCCAACGGTGATGTGGCCTGATGTTCGTGTGACGGAGCACGAGGCGGGTGGTGGATGCCGCGATGCAGCTCTGTATCAAAAGAATCTATGAGCCAAATAATTGAATTATATGTACTGAACACGGTAAATTACTGTTATAAACAGTTATTTTATAAACTCCCTTCGTTTTAAGATTAGTCCAAAAACAGAATTGATGTTTGAGGTAAACACAACTTTGACTTTACGGACCTGGCAAAACATTTTCTAAAACCAGACACAGGTTAAATCACCGAAATTTGGAAGCGGACGAGCTCAAAGTTATAACTCGAACCTTTGGCGTGCCAATCAACAAACACGCCCGATCGACTGCTGCGTTCTGAGAGCGTGTCACATGTTGGTGTCGATATCATTTCGATGTCGGAGGATGATGGCGAGGCGGGCGACGTCGAACCGGCTGCAAATGCTTCATTTTGGTTTTCTTATGCTTTCCATTTCGGCATCCGTTTATAAAGATCAAACATTTCAGGACAAAAACGAAGAGCGACACCTGCTGCAACGAAATGAATGTGTGTGCTTTGCGCGGAAGTGTCTATCAACGGCTGCGTACAATAGAAATGCGTTGCACAATAGCAATGTGACTTCAGTGAAGACGCACGAAAATCTTGGCTTTTTTGCACGCGCGACGACCATACATACAGTATGTAAGTGCGTGATTTTTTGACATTTTGACTTGCCAGATTGCCAATTCTGCGATTTGGAAGCAAAAAGTGCCTAAGGCCCCTTGTTGGGAGGTTGCACGGCGCCTGTTCCTGTGTCCGGCTCTGTGTGACGTAACTTCACAGCAAACTTTCACATTCCAACCTTTCGCATGTGCGCCAGCCACATCTGACGACGGCGGACTGGTGTTTGTTGACGTGGGCGCGGACGCAACGGTCGTCACTAAGTGCTCGACCACGTCGTGCACGATTTGTTGGTCGCATTCCGGTTGCTACGAGTGGGGAACAAGGATAAAGACGCGTTGCACAAGAATTAAAATATGTTTTATGGTGATCAACCTCATGGTTGTCCTTCGAAATCACCGTAATCGACGAATCCACACTTTTGCCGAACGCCGCGTCATTTGTGCTGCTCCAGGTTGACATCGCCTCGACGCCAAAATCAGTCGTTTGCCAGCCTTCGTCTGAAACTGAAATTTTTGTTTTTGTTATGCCGTTTATTTGTTTGCTGCCATTGTTGGTAAATATAATACCTGGTTATTTACGCTGTGAAGATGTTCGAGGTATCACATCAATAATGAACTGAACCGAAAGAGAACGTCCCAGAATTATGAAAATTTTAACTGACAGGAAAAAAATGCTTCAGGATAGTGAAGTAAGGCAGATGCACCCAACAGTTTTGCTAATCCAATGTTCGACTGTAAATCTCTAAAAACCAACCAAAGCAAAAAAAGCAAATTAAGAAAATGGATTACAACACGCACCATCAGCGAGCACGGATAGACGCGCATCGATCGGTGTGAATGTCTGGTGCCATTCCTGCGCTTCACTTTCCGGTTGATCAACAGCCACCAAGTCAACTTGCTCGAATTCGTTGTTCGACGATTGCTGATTGCTGCTGTCTGGCGATTCACTCGGCTCGGGGGAGTCGGTCGAATGTTTGCCCTGATGTTTCACTTCCACCATCGACGATGTATCACTGCCGGCCTTGTCCTTGCCCGAAGGGTCATCATTATTATCCGACGCCGATTTTGCGAGTCCGCCCGACCACGACCAACCGGAAGTTTGCAGCGATTGTTGCAGAGTGGCTGCTTGCGTGCCGCCGGCTTGCAACACGCCCGACACGGTCAGCCATTGGCTCCAGTTCAGATTGGTCGGCATTTGTTGTTTCGGTTTATTATTGGTGTTGCTGCTGGCCGCATTGTTTGCGCCCGCGGTCGTCGCATCTTCAGCGGACTGGGTCAATTTTGGTTTATCATCGTTCCACGCCGACAGTATGCTCGGCTGCTGCGTGGTGACCACATTTGAGCTGCTGCTGCTGCGTTTGGGTGACGCCGACGAAGATTGCGGTTGTTGTTTGTCGGTTTGACTTTCGTCGCTCGCCACCGTGAACGAATCGAAAAATTCCTCGCTCGCACCAAGGGTTGCGCCTGAAAGATATTGAATGTGAATCACAACGCGAAAAATGAAAATTCAATCCATCAATCCCACAGCACTGCCCGGAGGGGAATTAGTGTACTAGTGTACCTTGGTCGGGGAAATTAGTGTACCTTTAGGGGGACCCCCGCCCCAGGAACTACACTGCCCCCACGGGTGGGGGGGGTGGGCCCCACCCCCCCCCCACCCCAAGGGGTGGTTGCAACTACAAGGAAGAAGAGCTGCATTTTGGTGGCTCGATTTTGGTTTTTACGGTACGATTTTGGATTTTGAGGCCGGCTGGCGCACTCGAGCAGACTTCACTTACCGCTGGTGAATCCATGCGTCAAGCCTCCACCGCCGCTGTAGGCCGCTCTTTCCTCTTCCTCTTGAATGTCCAGTGCTTTATCGATGCGCTTCTGTGCGGTATTCAAAGCTTTGGAGGCGAAACTGGTGAAATCGGACCAACCGCTCATGTTGACCGTTTCTTCTCGATAGAAATCACAATCAGCAGTTTTCAGTGAATTGAGGCTCTGGGAAAAGAACGCATACAGAAGTTTTGTAAACGTTAAATATCAGGAATCAGGATGCCTGTCCACAACAGAGGTGGCAATCGGGCAGGGGCAGAGTTTGGCCGGTCCGGCCCGGTTCGGTCCGATCCCAAATCTCAGGCTAGGCCCGGCCAAGAGTTGGCCAAAGCTCGGCCCGGCCCGAATTTTTTGGGTCAGGTTTTTAGTATACTCGATTTTTGTCATAATTTAGTGCGATTTTTCTGAACATATATTTCGGTGGAAATTCATTACTTTCAATAGAAAAGTGTCATATGCAAAGGTGTCAAATCGGGTCGGACTGTTGAAGTGTTGGGGGTGGGGTGGGGGGGGGGGTTTGGGGGCAACCCCCAGCCCAGTTGGCATGCTGCATGACAATGTTTTCATCGGAAGCAATGAATTTTCCACCAAAACATAGGTTCAGGAAAATCCCAAAAATTATTACAAATATTGGGTAAAAACCTGACCAAGACGTGCGGGGCGTGCCGGAGATTTGGGGAATCAGGCCTCCGCCCGATTGCGGCGACCAAAAACTTCGAAAATTTCTTTTCCATTCATTTTGTCTGCCGATGCCAATCATTTGTTTCAAGTGTGACCAATCAGCGAAGAGTAACGACCAATCAGCAGTCGGGAACGAATTAACTACTGGTTGCACGTAACTATTCCATCAAACGCCAACCCCACCTGGGAACCGAACGATCGCGGTTTTGCGTTGCGGGGTTAGTAATATGTCTATCGGAAGGACAGTTCGATAGGATGAGAGACCGCGGAAATTTTTTTTCGAAATTCTCAAGTGAAACATCACCAGGCTGGATTTAGTGATTTTTGCCTATACCTTGTGTGTTAAAAACGGGGGTTCTGGCGTGGTGACGTGTGATTGGTTTTTAATGATGTTTTGATTGTTTTGGAGTGGGAGTCCAGCCGTTACAACACGCTGAAAATTTCAGCTCGATCCACCCAGTGGAAAGGTGTTTTTCAGCCACCCGAAAAATCGTGTGTCCGGCGGCCACATAAAGTGGGCCAAATGACAACTGCGCTAAGGATCCTGAATCAGGCCGGGCAAGTCGTATATCGTTCGATTCGTCTAGTCGTGGGGACCGGGGCGAAAGATGTACAAAAAATTAATATCGTTTCTATCGCGAGAAAACGGCCGGTGATGTTTCACTTAGGTTTTGGTGGTTAGTCGCACAACTACTGTTTTTTGTGAGCATTACTCTGACCGTGTGTGACTTGTTTTGGTTGATATTTTGATTGGTTTGGAGAGCCTGTCTGCGGGTTTGAAAGTGATGAAAACTTCAGATTGGTCCACCCTGTAAAAACGGGTTTTTGGGTCACCCAAAAAGTGGTAAAATTTGTGTTCGAGTTCAGGTTTGCGAGGTTGGCACGGCTTAATGTGGTTTGCGTTGAGCGATGTTTTGATTGTTTTTGAGAGTACGGCTGCAGGTCAAAGAAGTGTGAAAAGTTCAGATCGGTCCACCCGTAAAAACCGGTTTTTTGGGTCACCCAAAAATGCTAAAATTTGTGTGCGAATTTTGGGTGTGCGAGGTGTGGTTTGTGGTTAATGTGGTTTGTGTTGAGCGATGTTTTGATTGTTTTTGAGGCAACAACAACAACAAAATTGCATCAATGCAGGCTTTCAAGGCAATGCAGGCAATGGTCTTTCACTTTGCATGTGTTAATTTTGAATTCGCGCGCGTGTGCCTTGCGGGCAGCGCTTATGTAGCTGCTGATTGGCTGTCCGTTCGCGCGCTTTCTTTGCTCCGTGACTTTTCTACTTCTTTTCTTTTTCTTTTTTATTTTTTCACGCAAGACTCACCCACCACCCACTTTTCTGTGGGAACCACCCCAAGGAGGCACCTATCTCGAGTTAACCTTTACGGAGGGTCAAGATGGAGGGCTGAATTTTTTACTGACTCTTTTTCGGGGGGGGGGCTGTATTTCTTTGGGGGGGGGGGGGCTGGGGTTCTACTTCGGGGGGGGGGGGGGGGGTTAAAAGAAGTACGGCCCGGCCCGGCCCGAGCCTAAGAAGGTCGGCCGGGCCCGATTTTGGGGTTAAAGAATGTGGAAGAATTTTGCGGAAAATGGTCAGAACCGGGTCGATTTGGGTCCCACAAAAATGTGTATATGCTCTGCGCGAAGCGCAATTTGTTGCAATTTTTGGTAAAAAAATCGCTTTTCGCTTGAAATTTGAGCAGTCGGGTCGGCCCGAACCAGTGTAGTTCCTGGGGGGTCCCCCCTCGGGTACCCCCCCAGGAATTTTTAGTTAGGGCATTTTTAGGCATAAAATGAGTGATTTCCAGGTCAATGTCATCAAAAATTGCCAAAATACCCTTTTTATTGAGATTTTTTCCAAAAAGGGGCCAAACTCTTTTTAGGGGGGGGCTGTATTTCTTGGGGGGGGGCTGGGGTTCTACTTCGGGGGGGGGGGTTCAAATAAGTACGGCCCGGCCCGGCCCGAGCCTAAGAAGGTCGGCCGGGCCCGATTTTGGGGTTAAAGAATGTGGAAGAATTTTGCGGAAAATGGTCAGAACCGGGTCGATTTGGGTCCCACAAAAATGTGTATATGCTCTGCGCGAAGCGCAATTTGTTGCAATTTTTGGTAAAAAAATCGCTTTTCGCTTGAAATTTGAGCAGTCGGGTCGGCCCGAACCAGCGTAGTTCCTGGGGGGGTCCCCCCTCGGGTACCCCCCCAGGAATTTTTAGTTAGGGCATTTTTAGGCATAAAATGAGTGATTTCCAGGTCAATGTCATCAAAAATTGCCAAAATACCCTTTTTATTGAGATTTTTTCCAAAAAGGGGCCAAAATGAGCCAAATTTTCGACCTCAAAAAATGACTTTCCCCCTCCCCCAGGTGGGTACGTCTGTTCCCTCTCCGAAAAAATGGGGTACCGCCTGTTCCCTCTCCAGACCGGGAACTATACTGGCCCGAACCTCCAAATCTCTGGGACGGCCCGAGCCTAAGGTCCAAAATCTGGGCCGGGTAAAGTCGACCCGGCCCGGTCCGGTTGGCGAAAAGTGGCGTGGACCGGCCTGGCCTGGTGGAGGACTGTAGGTCGGGTCGGCCCGGCCCGGTCCGTTTTGGCCCGACGTCCGCCCGGCCGGTCACCGGACAATTTTCAAGGGTCGAAAACTGAAAAATCCCAAACGGCTAAAAATTATGAAAATTTTCTGTGGAAAACTTGACCTTCCAATTTAGGCCTGGGCTGGCTGGCCGGACCGGGCCGGGCCGTTTTATGTTTTAGGCCGGGCTCTGTTGTGGTGGGGCTATATTGTATGTGGAATACTAGTTTGGAGAACGTGGTACTTTCAGATTCGCTTTCTTCAGCAAATTGCGTTTCTGCAAAGATTTTGTTTCATCGTAGAAAATCAACAAATGCCAAAAAAGAAGAGAGGTGGTGGTTTGCAGGAAGACAGGGCCAGACGACGACCGCGTGGGAGGGTTCGTACGAAAAAGGACACTGACCTGGTTCGTTTTTATATTTATAGTTTTATTTGTTTAAAGTTAGGTAAAGTTGGGTAAAGTTTTCCCTTTGTCTGTTTTTTTTAATTTGGAAACGTGTTTCTTTGAGGATCAACAAGACAAGATCGACCGCAAAAAGAACGGCAAAAACAAAGCTCAGTTAGGTGGCGTAAGCAGAGCTGATGACCGCGAGAATAGCGGTAGCAAGGCAGGCGGCGGAAGGTCGAATGAACCAGGCTCATCGGTTGGTGTATATTTAAGCTTTGTTTTGTTTGTTGATCCTAATGGTTGTTTTGTTGGGGGTGGTTAAAACAATTATGCTCAAAAAAATGCTCCCATTGTTCCCAGATTGCAAATTGGTCAAATTGCACCTAAAAGCGATAAAAGATAATGGTCCGCGTCAAATTCGTCTTATAGGTTTTGTTGTTGGTTGGTGGCCCAATTTCCCATTCCAAGAAAAACGATAACGTCAGTCGCACAACTAATGGTGACACAACTAACTGTGCTAGGTGACTAAGAATACAACGTCAGTCGCACAACTAACAGAACAGAACAGAAATTGTCAAATTTTGACTTTGATTTTGATGTACTTTGCGCTTAATTCGTAATTTGCGGCATCAAGTTTGTTCTTCAGGGTCTGCAGTCGGTTGGTGCCCCAATTCCCCGTCCTAAGAAACATGAAAAAACGGCGACCAAATTGACGGCTCGCGATTTCAACCTGTCGACGAGTGCTTTGTCTCCGGCTGCTGAGGTTTGTGCGTTGCTTCTTTTCGAATTTTATGATCCTGATATGAGTAAAACAACAAAATTTGTTGATTGTAGACCGTGCAACAACTGCACGTCGAACGATTGGCGAAGAAGACCAACCAACATCGACCGAAGAAACGACCGCCAGGCCAATCAAGACTAAAATGCTCCAAAGATCATCAGAAATTGTTGGCTTCCCTGGTTAGTTTTTTGCCTCTTTGGTTTTTTCATATTTCGAGTGTCAAGTAGAACAGGTATCAAGTTGCGGTCTTAATTGTATGACTACTTTCTGATGCTCGTCGCACAACTAGGCAGTGCGGGTACTATGGTAATGGCTGTGTGACTCGGTAATGCGTGTGATGGTAGTCGTGCGACTAGGTTATAGTGTAGTTTAGTTGTGCGACCAGTATCAAGTTGCGGTCTTAATTGTACGACTGTTAGTCGTGCGACTAGATTATAGTCTAGTTAAGTTGTGCGACCAGTATCAAGTTGCGGTCTTAATTGTACGACTATTTTCTGATGCTCGTCGCACAACTAGGCAGTGCGGGTTTTGGTTGTGTGACTCGGTAGTGCGTGTGATGTTAGTCGTGCGACTAGGTTATATTGTAGTTTAGTTGTGCGACCAGTATCAAGTTGCGGTCTTAATTGTACGACTGTTAGTCGTGCGACTAGGTTATAGTGTAGTTTAGTTGTGCGATCAGCATCAAGTTGTGGTCTTAATTGTAAGACTATTTTCTGATGCTCGTCGCACAACTAGGCAGTGCGGGTGCGACTAGGCTGTAGTGTGGTTTAGTTGTGCGACCAGTATCAAGTTGTGGTCTTAATTGTACGACTATTTTCTGATGCTCGTCGCACAACTAGGCAGTGCGGGTATTGGCTGTGTGACTCGGTAGTGCGTGTGATGTTAATCGTGCGGCTAGGTTATAGTGTAGTTTAGTTGTTCGACCACTATCAAGTTGCGGTCTTAATTGTAGGACTATTTTCTGATGCTTGTCGAACAAATCGGGTATTATGGTATTTTGTTTTCTCGTTGTGTTTAGAACCGACGAGGCGTGGGTAGTGGCGCTGCGACGTCGGATTCGTCAGTGGATGGTGCCGATGAAAGAAGCCATGCCGGTACCACAGTCGACGAAGAAGCCATGCCAGACACGGAAATCGTGAGAAACTAGCTTTATCAGTTTTGCGATTGTAGCTGAGCGATTGGGTTCACAGTTTGTGGTGCTGGTTGCCCGACGATAACTAAACTAAACTAAACTATAATCTAGTCGCACGATTGTGCGACCAGTATCAAGTTGCGGTCTTAATTGTACGACTATTTTCCGATGCTCGTCGCACAACTAGGCAGTGCGGGTGCGACTAGGCTGTAGTGTAGTTTAGTTGTGCGACCAGTATCAAGTTGTGGTCTTTATTGTACAACTATTTTCTGATGCTCGTCGCACAACTAGGCAGTGCGGGTGCGATTAGGCTGTAGTGTGGTTTAGTTGTGCGACCAGTATCAAGTTGTGGTCTTAATTGTACGACTATTTTCTGATGCTCGTCGCACAACTAGGCAGCGACTATTTTCTGATGCTCGTCGCACAACTAGGCAGTGCGGGTGCGACTAGGCTGTAGTGTGGTTTAGTTGTGCGACCAGTATCAAGTTGTGGTCTTAATTGTACGACTATTTTCTGATGCTCGTCGCACAACTAGGCAGTGCGGGTGCGACTAGGCTGTAGTGTGGTTTAGTTGTGCGACCAGTATCAAGTTGCGGTCTTAATTGTACGACTGTTAGTCGTGCGACTAGGTTATAGTGTAGTTTAGTTGTGCGATCAGCATCAAGTTGTGGTCTTAATTGTACGACTATTTTCTGATGCTCGTCGCACAACTAGGCAGCGACTATTTTCTGATGCTCGTCGCACAACTAGGCAGTGCGGGTGCGACTAGGCTGTAGTGTGGTTTAGTTGTGGGACCAGTATCAAGTTGCGGTCTTAATTGTACGACTGTTAGTCGTGCGACTAGGTTATAGTGTAGTTTAGTTGTGCGATCAGCATCAAGTTGTGGTCTTAATTGTACGACTATTTTCTGATGCTCGTCGCACAACTAGGCAGTGCGGGTGCGACTAGGCTGTAGTGTGGTTTAGTTGTGCGACCAGTATCAAGTTGTGGTCTTAATTGTACGACTATTTTCCGATGCTCGTCACACAACTAGGCAGTGCGGGTGCGACTAGGCTGTAGTGTGGTTTAGTTGTGCGACCAGTATCAAGTTGCGGTCTTAATTGTACGATTGTTAGTCGTGCGACTAGGTTATAGTGTAGTTTAGTTGTGCGATCAGCATCAAGTTGTGGTCTTAATTGTACGACTATTTTCTGATGCTCGTCGCACAACTAGGCAGTGCGGGTGCGACTAGGCTGTAGTGTGGTTTAGTTGTGCGACCAGTATCAAGTTGCGGTCTTTATGTACGACTATTTTCTGATGCTCGTCGCACAACTAGGCAGTGCGGGTATTGGCTGTGTGACTCGGTAGTGCGTGTGATGTTAATCGTGCGGCTAGGTTATAGTGTAGTTTAGTTGTTCGACCACTATCAAGTTGCGGTCTTAATTGTACGACTATTTTCTGATGCTCGTCGCACAACTAGGCAGTGCGGGTATTATGGTATTTTGTTTTCTCGTTGTGTTTAGAACCGACGAGGCGTGGGCAGTGGCGCTGCGACGTCCGATCCGTCACTGGATGGTGCCGATGAAAGAAGCCATGCCGGTACCACAGTCGACGAAGAAGCCATGCCGGACACGGAAATCGTGAGAAACTAGCTTTATCAGTTTTCGCGATTGTAGCTCAGCGATTGGGTTCACAGTTTGTGGTGCTGGTTGCCCGACGATAACTAAACTAAACTAAACTGAACTAAACTGTAATCTAGTCGCACGATTGTGCGACCAGTATCAAGTTGCGGTCTTATTTGTACGACTATTTCTGATGCTCGTCGCACAACTAGGCAGTGCGGGTATTGGCCGTGTGATTCGGTAGTGCGTGTGATGTTAATCGTGCGACTAGGTTATAGTGTAGTTTAGTTGTGCGACCAGCATCAAGTTGCGGTCTTAATTGTACGACTACTTTCTGATGCTCGTCGCATAACTAGGCAGTACGGGTGCGACTAGGCTGTAGTGTGGTTTACTTGTGCGACCAGTATCAAGTTGTGGTCTTAGTTGTACGACTATTTTCTGATGCTCGTCGCACAACTAGGCAGTGCGGGTATTGGCTGTGTGACTCGGTAGTGCGTGTGATGTTAATCGTGCGGCTAGGTTATAGTGTAGTTTAGTTGTTCGACCACTATCAAGTTGCGGTCTTAATTGTACGACTATTTTCTGATGCTCGTTGCACAACTAGGCAGTGCGGGTGTGACTAGGCTGTAGCGCCCAGTATCAAGTTGTGGTCTTAATTGTACGACTATTTTCTGATGCTCGTCGCACAACTAGGCAGTGCGGGTATTATGGTATTTTGTTTTCTCGTTGTGTTTAGAACCGACGAGGCGTGGGCAGTGGCGCTGCGACGTCCGATCCGTCACTGGATGGTGCCGATGAAAGAAGCCATGCCGGTACCACAGTCGACGAAGAAGCCATGCCGGACATGGAAATCGTGAGAAACTAGCTTTATCAGTTTTGCGATTGTAGCTCAGCGATTGGGTTCACAGTTTGTGGTGCTGGTTGCCCGACGATAACTAAACTAAACTAAACTGAACTAAACTGTAATCTAGTCGCACGATTGTGCGACCAGTATCAAGTTGCGGTCTTATTTGTACGACTATTTTCTGATGCTCGTCGCACAACTAGGCAGTGCGGGTATTGGCCGTGTGATTCGGTAGTGCGTGTGATGTTAATCGTGCGACTAGGTTATAGTGTAGTTTAGTTGTGCGACCAGCATCAAGTTGCGGTCTTAATTGTACGACTACTTTCTGATGCTCGTCGCATAACTAGGCAGTACGGGTGCGACTAGGTTATAGTGTAGTTTAGTTGTGCGACCAGTATCAAGTTGTGGTCTTAATTGTACGACTATTTTCTGATGCTCGTCGTCAGACGCCAGTCTTTTATCATTTATCAATTCATGCTTTCATGCTGGTTCTCGAATGTTTTACTTTATTTGCAGAACCGAACAGACAATGGCGACAACACGCTGTGTCAGTCCTCAGTCGATGCTGCTTCGAGTTGCGGCAGCTATGAAACTGTGACGATGGAGTCAGATGATGACACTCAGTCAACGATTTCAATGGACAATACCGAAAATGTATGACTTCTGAAATTTTTAGTTTCCAGGTTAAAGTTTTGGAAATGTATGTGTAAAAGAAACATATTCAGATTCCTCCGGTGGCACCAGAATTGACAAGGTCGCTGAACAATAGCGAAATTGTGGTATGTCATAATCTAATTCTTATCCGATTCTATATTATATAGTTGAATTGAAGTAGTTTGTTGGTTGTTTTCATTGTGGAACGGGTTATTTAATTTTGTAGCCCATTGCGCATCGTGAACGAAGACGACAGCCGAAAAAAGGTACAAACCGGACCGAGAAGTCGTGGAATGTCAGTGCAACGACGAATCGAAGGAATGCTCGACAGGTAACATGTGCAAGTTCATGTTTTAGTTGTGATCCTGAGCAACAATTTTGTTACTTTGTGATGTTAGTCGTACAGCTAGTTAGTGCAGAAACCGAATTTCGTTGTGCGACTATTTTCACACGCTGGTCGCACAACTGGGCAACGCACTATCCGGTTTCATTCTACGACTAGGTTTTTTGCAGTGCGTAATCCGGATTTGGTTATGCGACTAGTTTCTGATGTTGGTCGTAGAGCTAGGTAGCGCAGTTTCTGATTTTAGGTGTGCGCTTATTAAAAAAACATTTTGTGATTGTATGTATTTTGTACGATTTGTAATAACGTTTCAGCCTCGGTGTATCGTGGCCGGTTGTCACGCCGTTGGCAAAGTGGCATTTGTTCCCAGATTTCACTCTAGTGCGACCTTGTTGAAGGCGGGAGTGAGCGAGGCGGGCGCGAAATTGTGCGCCAATCACCATATGCAGTTGGAATGTCACGATGCATCGGATGTAGGCGAATGATAATATTGGAATTTTTTTGCTGTAAAGGAATAGATGCTGTAAATTTAATGATTTATTTGTTCGTAGGATCCTTTCAAGCCGTGCATCCGCGACTGCGTCGGTTGTGGGGAGTCGTTGCGCTTTTCGAGCGATACTTGCGCTCGTCACGTGCATCGCACAGCTGCTGGACACTCTATCGTAATGTCATGTGCAAACTACGACAAAAAAACATTGCTGGAATACGAAAAGGTTTCATCGGATGGCTTGTGATGCTTGCAGCCACGTAAGAAATTGTTTTGTTGATTTTCAGTTGTTCGAGACTTCCAAGGGTGGTTTCAAGGACACCATGCACGTTTGCGGTTTGTGTCACGGCTGGTCCACCGAGCGACGGAATATGTGGCAACGAAAGGTTAGCCCGGGTGTTTTTACGATTTTCTTTGTAATGTTCATTTGAAATTCTTTTATTTGAAATTCTTTTATTGAAGGTCAGTGACGTTTTTGTTCTTTGTTTGTTACTATTTTTTAGAAATTGTGTTGCGCAAAGGGCTGCAACAAATGGGGCGATCGGGATATTTCTGGCGTTGCTTGCGCTGTCGAGTTGAAGCCTGACTTCCGAGTGGCCGATTCGCGCAAGATGCTGTGTGTCGATCACTGGCAACAACTCAGTGACGATAATCACTACGAAAACAGCGAGGATTTGGTGTGTTGACAGTTTTTGCTGTAAGTTGTTTGCTTACCACAGGACTTCAGTATTTTTTTCCAGGAAGGCGAGTCCAAGACTGTGATTGTCAACTGCGAAGGGTGCGCTGCTAAAATGGTCATGTCTGCAAAGAAATGTGACGTTCATCGGTATCTGTGCAGTGCCAACGACAAAGTTCAGCTTGTGATGTCATGTTTCGGGCATGATGAATCGATCTTGAAAAAATATGAAGAGGTATATTCTTTTTATTTGTCGTCTGGCGTATCACAGCGAACTTTTGAAAGATTTGGTGCGTATTGCAGGTTTTGGTTATTCCGTCCGACACGAACGACCACATTGTCATGCACGTGTGTGGCAATTGTTCAAGTTGGTCTGCCAAGGATCGTCTGGAGGCTCGAAACGAATCGGTTTATGCAAGTGATTTGCAACAGAGACGATTCCGGGTTCGCTGACATTTAATGTTTTTTTAGAATTAGCACTAATTAGTACTGTACTGATCCTGAGTATAGTCGCACAACTAGGATCATAAACATCAGAGATAGTCCCACTAGTTGCCATGAAAAAAATCTACACACTAGTCGCACGACTAGCAACTTGCAAAATAGCAAACTGGCAAAAGCAAAATACCGTGAAAGTACAAACACTAGTTGAACAACTAATAGCAGGACTGACGGCAATTTCAGATTCCAAAAATTATGGTGATCAAGCTAAAAAAAGAAAGAGAAAAACATAATAACATAGTGTAAACAAAAACAAAATCGACCTTACTAAAGCTTTTACGAGTTTGTTATTTTGTTTTGCAAGTTGGTAGTCGTGCGACTACTGCGTAGATTATTGATGGTTGATGGCAAGTTGTGCGACTAATTTCTGAAGTTTAATTAGCCTAGTTGTGCGATTGTGCGATTATGTTCTGGACCAGTACAGTTTACTACAGTCGAATGTATGTATAACGAACAATGGATGCATTTTTTAAAAAAGTTATCGTTGGTTCATTACAGTGCTGCGTGCTTTCAATGTCGAGTGCGATGCAGCCTTGATGCAACTCGTGTGAAGGATTGTGTGCGTGCTGGCGTTGTTCAATTAAAACCGAACGGAAATGGCGATGGAAGTAACAATTACTTGCTGTGTGACAAACATTCAGCTGAACTGAATAACCATTGTTAGGAGGTTATTGTTGCGTTTTGTTTTTTGTTCGTTTTCATTTTGTGTTTTGTGACGAAAATTAACATAACTTGGTTGGTGGCTTTAGGTTTTAAAAAAACATCTTCAGGATCAAGACTACAGCGAACCTGTTGCATATGTACAAGTGCGAATCTTGTAGCGCAACATATATGTATTGGTTTTAAAGAAGGCCTGTTGTGCAGTAATCACCATAGGTGCATGGTCATCAAAGTGAGAAGAGACAAACCGTCACCATTACATGTGCACCGCAACTGCTTT
>JASAMV010008467.1:0-62313 GCA_030248065.1 Rhynchonema sp. JSB1_4
AGAAAATTGACAATTTATTTACTGATACTTTTTTTCCTTTCCCCCTTTATTTAACCGACCTTTAAAACCCGAAATATTGCTGGAGAAGACATAACCACATTGAATCTCCTTAAACCGATTACAAGTTTGTGTCATCTGTAGCCATAAATCAACCACACGCGCACCACAATGTGCTGAGAGGTAACGTGACGGGTGAGGGTTTGTCCAACGCAAAAACACTCATTGCTAACTTTTGGTCAACTGGAACAGGAATATGTATACCAGGGAATGTTGCGCATAGTATTGCACGCTTCCGTGAAAAGGTTCGGACGGTTGTGAGCATAGTACCGAAGTGGGCTATTCTTTAGGTTAAAGGCTCAAGGCTCTTTGGGATCATCTCCTGGGCGATGACCAGGTGCACAACGGCCCAGGGGGCCCGACAGCCTATCAGGCATTGTCATTACCTACGTACACACATCTGTGTTATTGTTGTACTCTGTGAAAGCCATAAACTCAGCAGCTTAACATTTTACCTGGCATATGTTGCACAATAAGAGTCGTCGAACAAACTGAAATTCAACGACGTGAATGGTTGTCACCGTGCAGAAGATGTAGTATCATTTCGGGCATGGTTACCGTCTGGCCTTTGTTGACTAACCGCAATGATAATCGTCACCGTGCTCCGTTTTTGCCAGCAGTTTCTAACTTTTTGTTCAGCAAACCATTGAGATATTATAATTCAATAAAAGTTGACTGGGCGGTAAAACACAAACAGGAACGAAACGTTATTGATCATAAGAAACTAGATTCATCAGGCCAAACAGCTCTGTCGCAGCCAGTATGATAACGGTAATTTCATGACAAACCGAAACCAGCCTCACATGACAGACTAAGGCATACTGCATCGCTGTGATGTCATCCCAAAGCATTAGAGGTTTTGTGCCTGAATGGTGTTGAAGAATATCAAACGGTCTGGCAAGAAAATTCTACCGTTGTACTGTATGTAACTAGTGCTGTAACCTTTGTCAAAGAAAGAACCTGCAACAGTGCAGTTATTGTACACACTTGGTTGGTACTTTTTGTCAAGCTTGGGTCAGTCCGGCATAGTCGATATGAAGTCCTTGACAGTAGACTTATTATTAATATGTTCTAGCTAAACCCGATCGCTAAAGAAGTGTCCTCAAAGGCAAAAAACATAATAATTAGCCCACTTGTATAACGATAATTCTAAGCGCGTAGCAGACCAAATCCTAGTATAACCAACTTCGCTCGTGTGGACTGCAACTCTCCAGTACAAGTTTCGTCGTCCAACGCATACATTATGTAGACCAATAAGTCAGAGGCCAAAAAGGGTCCATTGTGTGGTGTATCGGGCATCTAGGTCAGTCAGGAAACTGATATCCTTGCCTAACCTAAACAAGAATGTCACAAACAATAGTGACCTGAGTGATCATCTATGTACAGTACACGCAAGGATGCATCCGTGTCCGTATGTACATATGTCACTAGCGGATCCAGGGTGGCCACAGGAGCCCAGTGGTCAAAGTGGCCTCTGAAGGGGGCCACCCATTCCGGAGTACAGAAAGGAAAGGGCCCCTACTCTCGCAGGATTTTCACTCAAAGACACTTGAAAAGTCCAAAAAAATCGCGCGCCTCACGCCTAAGACACACCCATATCATTGAAAAAGCTGCTCCGAAAAAATATTCGCATGCACCTGGTAACTCTGTTAGCTCATAAACAACTCCTGAATAAGCTGGTGTGTCACATGCTCCCAGGTGGGCACCACTCAGTATCATGGAGTCACAGGAAGCACCTGTCAAGCTTTCCTCTGAAAGAATCTCCCATGGCCTGCTAAGTGTCTCATAGTTGGCTGGAACTCCTTTTGGCATCAGCAGCATTATCATTAGGTACATTAGCTTGGACCACTGCGCAAAACGCCGCCCACACGGTTTAACAAAAATATTGGTGGTTGAAGCTAAGCAAGCGGTTATCTTAGGGACTTGGGACACCGTCAAGCCTCCCTGTCAGGAAGACATGCATAAAACCAATCTTGTATGGGGTCTTGATTTTGGTTAAATTCGCTATACTTACGGAAACTAGTAGATGTGCAAACAAGTGGTAATGGTAAACGTTAAAAGCAGATAAAACTACAGCAAAACGTGACCACTTTGCGTTCATACGTGCTTACGTGATCAATTATGGTGCGGTTGAGCAAGGGGCAGAACAACAACCCTAAAAAGTTCGATCTCGCTATGTATGCAATATTGGACTTTAATACTGCCAGCCCTTGGTCGAAATTGGTATTATATTTGCAGAATACTCAAATCTTCCTGAATTAAACCTTGGCTTCATGAGCAAGCAGTAAAGCAATGATGTTTCTGTCATATTGCCTTATACAAAAGGTGGTAAATAAAATTTGAACATACGCACATTCGAAACACGCTCTTACTCATTTCCAATATCGGATCGGAAGAACTTTTGGGTCTCTATTCTTCTCCACCTCTCCTTTGTATTGAAGCCATCAGGAAATAATGACTCATGGTACCGTTTATCGGTCCCAAGGAATTTGAAAAAAAAGTACAAAAAATATACTGCCAAAATAGAACTAGTAAAAATGGAAAGCAAAACATGGCACAGGCATGATCAAGTGTCAAAGCGCACATTTATATGGAAAGAGAACCATAGCACACGTCAGCATCATCAACGACACCAACAAGACTGGAAGAAGATACTAGATAACTTCTGCTGCTGCATTTTCACTTTGGAAGTATGATTTGATAGAACACCTGTTCTCGCCAAACGCCAAGTCCAGGGCTCAGGTTAAATGTATACCCAGGTACGTGTACATAACTACAGTACACAGCAAAGTGGTAACTTGGCTCTAAAAAGACTGAAAGGTGTTTTGATTTTGATGTACATTTGTACGTTTCCACTGTCGCATTACCGACCGTTACAATGCGCTGACGTTACCGAAAGATGGCAGGCATGCAGCAGTTCCAAATTGTAAAAGTGTTGTAAATGGGGTTGTCGGAGCGGAAAACATAAAACGGTCAAGTCTTGCCATTTTATTGTTGCCTTGCTCGGCAAGGAAATGAGGTCGCAAGGTTAAGGCACGTTCAGGCTTCAGCTGTCCGGCATCCTTCCACAGAGAGTGGTGATTTTACAATAAATACGTCAATAAACCAAGGTTTGGAACATTTTTTTAAACTATAGATTTGAAACGATGACGTGGAGCAAAGCGATGCATTCTTTTGTTTCGTCGACAAGATAGGGATAATGAATCAATGTATAACGTACAGTATCCTGTTTGGCCTTGCGTGGATTAGGCATACATACAGTACATAGTTGTAGTCTATACCCGTTTTGAGATTCGCACATGCACCCACAGCTTTCTGACTGCCAAAGGTGCGCACTAACCAGAACCACACAGCGAAAAAGGGCACAATTGACCTGTGTATGAACGTTTTCAGGCGTCGCAAAAACCTGGTTTGGAGCGTCAGAATCAAACTGGACATCAGATTTCTGTCATCCGACCGTTTTGGTTCCAGCACCTTTCTGGTCTTGCTGGTAATCTGTGCGCGTGTTGTGTACAGAGGTGGGTGGGCTGGTCTCCGAAAGCTTGACTGGTCTCGATTAGAATAATTCCAAATTTCCGCTTTGAGAAGTGTCTGGGGCCACGGGTCGGCGACGGAACGTTCTAAACTCGTAAAAAACGTGTCGTTTGATGAGATATAAAAGCCATGGGAACCACAGCAGGCGTAGGTTTCCACTCACACGCATACGCATGTTTAGGAATTGGGCGATTAAAAAAGGTTTCTCGTGAATGGAATGTACTAGGTACGAAATAAAATACGTAACGTTCTGTATGCATACTATGTACCTACATACGTCAGGAACCACATACATCGTTGTTATTCAGAAAATTTTCGACTAAACCTCTGGGGATGTAAGGCATGGTATATCGGTACATGCACTGCGCACCAAGCAACGCTGTGTGGTGCAATGCACCAGGTAAAAGGCAAACTTTGGTAAATTGACGAAAACGATGCACCGGTCAAAAAGCGTTACTTTAAAACTGTTATAGTGTGGGCGTTCGCGATCAGCAGAAGCACAAAGTGTCAGCATGTGATAGTAAAGTCTGTTTGTTTAGAAAAGCAAAATGGATCACTTATCCAATGCTTGCGTACGCCGCACTATAATATGGACCTCTTATGCATAAGCCTGATACAGTGTACATACATATGTACATATGCACACACGTGCCTATCAAAACGCTAAATGGCACTAATACTATTGTTGGCAACGTAACGACCTCGTGCAAACGTAGCTAATAGTAAATTTCTAATTCGCTGCCCTACAATAAAGTACGCCCCATAGTTAATGTCAAGTTCTAAACCCGAAAGTCTGCGTTTGAAACTTTCGGAAAACAGACCCACGTGCAGTTGCCAACCAGCCCTTTTTGTCTTTCTATGTTTCGAAACACACTTGGAACAGCGGAGGCGTCTTATGAGCTCGTGGTTGGACTGGACTATATGGATTCGCGACAAGTACTTTGACGACAATAGACATCCTGCTACGAAGCACAGCCAGTTGCATTGACCACATTAGTATAAGCCTAAAATGGGTCCATGAGCTGCGGACGGGGGCATGTGATACAAAATGAAATGTTGACAAATTGCATGGTGTCCGCCACAAGTTTTGAGCGGTTCCAACATTAGCCTGCCTGGTCAATTGCTCTTAATACAGGTGCCATGGAGGGATCACGCAAAAGTAGGGAGTCATTTGTTTCTCCATGAAGTTAGTGGGTTCCCATTTTGAAACTCACCTCCATAATACTCTACGGAATTCTGTATACCTAGCTATTTATGACACCACAGTAATACCTGACACAACTTGTTCACAAATCGGTTTTTGAGGCGTGTAAAACAATGGGAATCTGCCGAATATAATGGCATATTATGACACGCTTGGATGGGGCTCCCCAGGAGCGGATTAAGTCAGATCTAATCAAATTTTTGCAGATGATGAACGATATGCATAAACGCTATGCCCAAATTGGGCTTGGATTGGTCCAGCTCGGTTCTTGACCCAACACAATTGGTGATCGCCTTGTAATGTGTCGACTGATGTTTCAAGCCTAGGACAACGCAGGACAATTACGATTTAGCCTTGTGGGCACGCATTGCGTTAGATTTGTAGATGCAGTTTCGGCTCATAATGCCAGGCAATGGTTCTCTGGGCCTTGTCAATGACAAAAGCGCCGGCGGTCACCGCCATAGACCGAAAATGCTCCAGCCCAACTTTGTTGGTTGAGTGAAACATAACCCGTCACCTCAGATCTCTGGCCACCACCGCTGGCGCTTTTGTCATTGGCGCATTATGGGCCGAAACTGCATCCACAGATCTAACGCAATGCGCGCCCACAATGCTAAATCGTATCGTTATTGATCTATCATCTTTTGTGCAAAGCACGTCCACAAGACAGCACCCAGTGCACACAGGACAGGTTGAGAAGCACGCCTGACGAGCAAGGGGAGTTCGAGCATGGCCGACCTATCAATCGTTTATCGCCCTCAAGTTCGCCTGGTACAGTCAGATTATCACGAGTATGGACGCCCAAGTCTGTTATAAAAGGGGCAACCTGGTCCTCGCTGAAGCCTTGTTTAAACTATGTTTGCTAGACGTTCCAAAAAAGAACTCAATACGAAAGCAAACAACAGGTGAGAACCTCTTTGCAATTTCAAAAGCCAGGGAATCATGTATTTGAATTGCATGTGCTCTGCAAAGCACAGTGGGGCTGCGCAAGTTTAGAGCAGTTTGCCGGAAACTTTCCTGCTGACCAAAAGCTATTGTCAGAGTCAACATAATACACTAGTGTGGAACTGTCCTGGAGCCAACTGCCACAGAATTGTGTAATTTTTGCGAACATTAAGTGTGCCAATGGGAACATTAACAATGAGTGGGCGACAAGATTAGGGTTCCGCATACTGCTCTTTTGACGCTTGTCGCAACATGTATGTATAGTTTGACAGGCTAATTGTGCTATGGTTGACACAAGTCCTCCCACAGGGTCGTTAACGAGCAGCATTTCATCGTACCGAAGGGCCGTAACAAACAATGATTCTTTGTGGAGTACGTAGGGTATACCTAGATTTTTAGTGGGCCGAAATAATCGTCAGAACCTCCGTGTGAAGCCTGGCATTAACCATTCCAACGACGCGCCCGTTCGACAAGGCTGAGCACGCGCACACAGAGTGCAGAGTGTCATGAAAGTTTCATGCTAACTTTCGCAAAACGTCGTGGGCTTGGCCCTTTCAAGTTAGAGACCGAGAATAAATTGTTTAATCTGTGAACGCTATAAATGAATTAACCACGGTGCCTTGATGGGTCAAAAAAGCTTGCGTTCGTGTGTTTTCGTCGCTGCGTGCGTCTGCAGCTTTAAAACATTAAAGCTGAAAAAAGATACCCGGGCTCTCAAACATCAAGCGCACCAGATTTTGACAGAGACTGGGAAGGTGTGTCGAACGTACATAAGTGTACATATGTATTAATTTTAGCGCTTCGTAAGCTTATGGAATTTCAAAACGCGAAACTGTAAAGCGATACTCAGGATGGTTGCGGTCTGAGGTATTTTCCAGAAAACCGTGACGGGTCAAAGCAATAATAGCTGTTCAGTTTTCGGTTGGTTCTCATATGTTTGTGAATCATAAAATGGCTATCTAAAAAAAGCTGCCAAAAAGGTACTGGGGTGTATAAAAAGGTTTGGCTTGGTCTCGCTTTGACAGGCTTTTCTTTGACTGAGACACTGTCACCTGCATGTGCGAGCATGCACAGGCTCCACACAAAGGTCAGTGGTGCATCTGCCGAGCCTGCAGGCACAGGCCTCACACAAAGCCTAAAATTGCAGCTGGTATGGTACTTTTATGCTTTTCGACGTCATAGAAGCAACGGAAACGCACACAAGGCGCAAAACTCTTTTTGTGGTCAACCACACCTTCGACCAACCCCAAGGGTCGGCAGCAAAGTGCATACCGGCCCTTATGTGTTTTCACCAGCAGATCCAAGGGTCCACAGCCACAAGGGCCTAGGCCCCCTTTGGTCAAGGATTTCAGAGAAAAGACGGAAAAAGGCCCCCTAAATCGCAGGATTTCACTCGACACTTCAAAGGTCAAAAAATTGCGCGCTTCGAGCGCATGCTCACATCTTGCTTGGTATTTTGCTTAAAACTGCCCATCAAGCACTGGATAAAAACTATTTCTGAAAAAACATGCACCAGATAAAAATGACTTTTGGGATTGGCCCCCCTTTGCCGAAAGCTGGATCCGTCACTGTGTTTTAGCACTTGCATGCAACAATTTTGACGTGGTCATAGCCAGCCAGTGGGTAGTAAAATTTGACACTTGACACACCCACACGACAATTATCAACGGCTGAATGAATCCAAAGCTCAACGTGCAGGTTCGCGAAGACAAAACGTTTGGTTAGAAACTGTACAGACACTGCGAAGGAAACAATGCCGATATTTTTCCAACCCTGAAGTCCAACATGAAGATACAAATTGCCAACCAAGAACTGGTGCACTCTCGCAAGAAATTGGGTTCCAGAACATTTTTCATGCACGTGTTCTCTCAAATTTGGCGAAATCTCAGGCTAAGATGGCCTGCAGTCGTGTCGTCTCTATTCCTGTTTCTAATCGCGTGGAACAATTTACGACCTCGTGCGTGGCCCATACCTAAACCAAAACCTGTTGAGGTGCTTGACTCCTTAACCATATCACCCACTGCTTACAATCTGCTCCTCCGCTCATTGCTTCTACCTACCGTAACCCAGCGTAATTACACCGTAATCTTTTATATCCGGTCAGCGCCTGCCGAAAGACGCATGCGTGACGCGGTGCGTGCAACGTGGTACACACAAGCAAGGCAACTGTGCATGATACCGATCTTTGTGCTCGCTGCAAGTACGCATGTGAAAGTTCGAGAAAAAATCATCCAGGAAAGTACAAAGCACGGCGATATGATTGAGTTCGGTCAATTTGAGGACGCTTACGTGCACCTGAGCCTGAAGACCAAGGCCATTATGGAACTTCACGCGCAGATTGAACGAAAAACGCCGCATCCCGTCATTTTGGTCTGGACTAATCTCGATGGATTCTTCTACCCCGAGAATTTGATGACTTACATTGATCAGCAGGGTATAGATCAGATTCAAAAGTGGATGTTTGGGTACTGCACTTGTTCGGGCAAATGTGAGAGCAAACGAGGACCGATCCCGTTCAGAGTGAAAGGGTTAGTTTGGCGTTCGGATTCAATAAAGCGGAATTTAAACGTCAGGCTGACGCCGTGAAGTTCGCGCGTGGCACCATCGAGTCTGCCGCCTGTGTAACTTCCGCCTCGACGAAGTTTGCTACCAGACCACACGGTCGACAAAGTGACCAGCGCTGGACACACACTGTCCATAAACAAGGTCCACTGCTTACCGTGACTGAACAGGGCTCGACAAAAAACACTTTTTTAAAATTGGTCTTGAGACGGTTCGCCAGGAAAGGTCGAACACTATTGTATTTGAGGCAAATAGCTAGTTTCAGTTTTATAGGTTTCAGATTAACCTTTTTTGAACCAGTTAAGTTGAACCGGACCGATAGCCAGGTATACAGTACATATCCATTCGTTTGCAGTCACAAATGGTACATGCCGCGTGAGGTGTGGCCCTATCGTCGCTACCCCCATTATTGTATGGGCTATGCATTGGTGATGTCACCTGGCTGTGCCCAACCACTCTATCAAGCAGCCAGCCGGTGGACGGAGGAGAATTTGAAGATATTCTGGATTGATGATGTGCTATTCACAGGTATACATACTGTATATATCCTTTCATGGTTTAAATGGTTTGCTTGTTGACAGAGGCAAATTTATTGGGCACAACTGTGTCACGAGGTTAACTGTTCGAAATTTTTATTGGTTTTACCATCAGTGTCAACTAATACGTATTATGTACTAGGAAAAAAGTGCCGGAGGCAGCGCCGTATACCTTGATTGTGGTGACCACACGTTGTCACTCTGTTTCTGATGATATAATGGGTCAAAACAAGCACCTTGTCCTCTATGCAGTATTTCCGTCAGTTTCTGATGATATAATGGATCAAAACAAGCACCCTGGCCTCCATACACTTTTTTACACAGCTTCTGATGATACAATGGGTCAAAACAAGCATGTTCGTTCACTTTGACGACAACCAAGGTATACGCCGCGCGCTCGCCGGGGAGTTACCACCATTGTTTGTGTCATCAACTGCGAGTTAAATGGGTCCGCGTTACCACAAGTGAAACTTTCCACGGAACCTTATGCATTTGTATTTGGAACGTATTAGTCTTTCACAACCGACAAACTTGTGAGGATGTACCGTCAGGAAAAGATCCAATGCAAAAATTGACGAAAAGTCCAACCTAGAGCACAATCGGTTGTCGTCAAAGTGAACGAACAGGCTTGTTTTGACCCATTGTATCATCAGAAACTGTGTAAAAAGTGTATGAAGGCCAGGGTGCTTGTTTTCATCCATTATATCATCAGAAACTGACGGAAATACTGCATAGAGGACAAGGTGCTTGTTTTGACCCATTATATCATCAGAAACAGAGTGACAACGTGTGGTCACCAGAACCAACGTATACGGCGCTGCCTCCGGCACTTTTTTCCTAGTTCACAACTGAAAACAAATTACCTCCATGAACAAGATCGGCGATCACCTACGCAACACTGGTCGACCAACTATGATACCATCACTAGGTTCGACTGTTACTACTAGACTATTGCGCCGTCAATGGACGACTTATGCAATCATCACAAGTTGCACCACCAGGTACCGCAGTTCGAGAGACTAGTTGGACGACTATATTATCACTAGCTGAGCTCAACTATTGGTTGAGCAACTTGTTAAGCTAGTTGCACGACTAAATTACTGGTTGAACGAGTTACTGTAAGTTCCGCAATCTATGACACAAGTTAGACGACTGACAACTTAAATGAACCATAGCGTTCTAAAATCTGTAACACTGGTTGGTCGACTAGGTCACTCAGTTTGTACATCACTGATCATTTCGAAAACTGTGTTTGTGACCGTCAACAAAATTGGCTGACCCATTTAACTCCGGAGTTGACTAACACAAACAATGGTGGTAACTCCCCGGCGAGCGCGCGGCGTATACCTTGGTTGTCGTCAAAGTGAACGAACATGCTTGTTTTGACCCATTGTATCATCAGAAGCTGTGTAAAAAAGTGTATGGAGGCCAGGGTGCTTGTTTTGATCCATTATATCATCAGAAACTGACGGAAATACTGCATAGAGGACAGGGGTTGCTTTACCTCATTACTCCATCAGAAACAGAGTGACAACGTGTGGTCACCACAATCAAGGTATACGGCGCTGCCTCCGGCACTTTTTTCCTAGTTTTGACCCTTTCGTCGAGTCTTGTGAAGACATCAAATGAACGCGCACTCCGGCATCGCGATGGATGCCGTCGTGGCTCGTGCGTTGCTTTACTGTACACAACAGCAATATAATAAACAAAAGCACAAATGAAGCAGCACACGCGAAACAATAGTCAACCAACAACAACTACCCAGTGCGGGCGGGGCAGCCATCAAACACGTCAAAGCTGTCACGCGTACTCCGTCATCGCGTTGCGATGCCGTCGTAAGCGTGCATTTTGCAACACGCAACAACCACATCCTTTCCACTTTTTGTCTTGAACTATAATTGTTCATCACAGGCAATCAGGTAATCAAAGGCAACGAAATCAAGAAGCTGAATTGTTGTATGGTTGTCTAACTGGATTCTGCCACACACGTTACCAATCGTCCGACGAAGTGTGGCGCACATTTTCTGTCGGTTGCACGACTAAATCTGAATGTACATTCTTAGTCGTGCGATCAAAGCATTACAAAATTTGCCCGTTGTTGTGCGACTAAATTCAACGACCTACACTCCAGTGATGTGAACAATGAACAAAGTAAATCGGCGGGGCAGCCATCAAAGATGTCAAAGTTGTCACGCGTACTCCGTTATTGAAATACAGGACATGACTAATATCTCTAAAACACAAAACACACGAGCTGGGAGAGAAGGTTATCGCAATCAACGAAGGGCGCAAACGCACAGCCTAGTCCGACAATTAACGTCACAAAATATACAGTCTAGTCTCCCGACCAACGAGAAACCTAAAGGGCAAGGGTGATCTCCGTCGACGCGTTGCGTCGCCGTCGATGCCCTTGAGTGTCAATACAAGACATAACTAATATCTCTAAACACAAAACGCACAGGCTGGATTGGTTAGTCCAACAACTAACGGCACGAAATGCACAGGCTAGTCCGACAATTAACATCACAAAATATACAGGCTAGTCCCCCGACAAACGAGCAAGACTGACAGGCAAGGAGATCTCCGTCGACGCGTTGCGTCGCCGTCGATGCCCTTCAGTGTCAATACAAGACATGACTATTAACTAAAAGCAAAAAACGCTCAGGCTGGATTGGTTAGTCCAACAACTAACGGCACGAAATGCACAGGCTAGTCCGACAATTAACGTCATAAAATATAGGTAAGTCCAGCGACAAACGAGCAAGACTACACAGGCTGATCTCCGTCGACGCGTTGCGTCGCCGTCGATGCCCTTGAGTTTCAACACATGACGTGACTAATATGCCTAATCACGAAACACACAGCCTGGATTGGTTAGTCCACCAACTAACGGCACGAAATGCACAGGCTAGTCCGACAATTAACGTCAAAAAATATACAGGCTGGTCCCCCGACCAACGGGCAAGACTGACGGGCAATGGCGATCTCCGTCGACGCGTTGCGTCGCCGTCGATGCCCTTGAGTTTCAAAACATGACGTGACTAATATGCCTAATCACTAAACACACAGCCTGGATTGGTTAGTCCACCAACTAACGGCACGAAAATCACAGGCTAGTCCGACAATTAACGTCAAAAAATATACAGGCTGGTCCCCCGACCAATGAAGATGGACGGCAAGGGGCCACTCCCCGACGACGCGTTGCGTCGCCGTCGATGCCCTTGAGTGTCAATACATGACGTGACTAATATGCCTAATCACTAAACACACAGCCTGGATTGGTTATTCCACCAACTAACGGCTCGAAATGCACAGGCTAGTCCGACAATTAACTTCAAAAAATATACAGGCTGGTCCCCCGACCAACGGGCAAGACTGACGGGCAAGGGCCACCCTCGTTGACGCGTTGTGTTGCCATCGATGCCCTCTAGTGTTAATAGACAACATGACTACAATCTCAAACACAAAACGCACAGGCTCGATTGGTTAGTCCAAGAACGGACGGACGAAACGCACATGCTAGTCCGACAATTAACATCACAAAATATACAGGCTAGTTCCCCGACAAACGAGCAAGACTGACACAAGGTGATTCGTTGACGCGTTGCGTCGCCGTTGATGCCATTGAGTGTCAATACAAAACATGACTAATATCTCAAACACAAAACGCACAGGCTAGATTGGTTAGTCCAACAACTAACGGCACGAAATGCACAGGCTAGTCCGACAATTAACGTTAGATAAAATACAGATTGGACAGGCTGTTGATTGACGGACAGATACATTAGAAGTACTGGCTGGCGTCACAAAACACACAGGATAGTCCTCAACTAACATCACAAAACGCAGGCTGGACAGGCTACTCCTCCAACTAACGGGCAAAAGTGATCTCTTGTCGGCTCGCTGCGTCGCCGTCGATAGCACTTGGCAAAATAGAAATTATCCATGATTTGCCTATTTAATTTCATAAAAAGACTCGGCTTCAATCAGAAAGCCATAACTTTACGAAACCCGCACCAAATAAAACAAACAAGAATACACAGCATGATCAAGCGTGAGAAAAAAACACACATAATTATAAACTTTCACACGCGCAACTTTCCCACGCGCAACTTTCCCACGGGGGATTAACAAAGCTTATCACAACCAATCAGCTAAGAGATTAGTGTCGCGCAAAAAAATGGGTGCGCGGCAGTTGAAATCATGCGCTTATATGCGCGAAATCGCTTATATCAATTCACGTACCTTTCACGAAATCGCTTACAACGACCACACATTCTTTTAAGTCCGACCTACGCTCGGGAATTCAGATTAACACATGTGAAACCATCCATTATAAGCATACTTTCAGTTTTAACGTGACTAACTCTCAAAACTGTCAAGCTGCAAACCAGCCACGCTCAATCCAACACAGCCGCCGCACACTTATTCGAAAACAATCAAAATATCACACAAAATCAACTGAATCCTGAATCGCACCCAAATTCCACCGTTTTTGGGTGACTCAAAAACCCGTTTTTACAAGGTGGACCGATCTGAAATTTTCATGGTTTTTTGACCTCCAGACGGACTCTGAAAAAACAATCGAACATCGCTCAACACAAATCACATTAAACCGCGCCAACCTCGCAAACCTGAACCCAAACAGAAATTTTACCACTTTTGGGTGACCCAAAAACCCGTTATTACAAGGTGGACCGATCTGAAATTTTCATGGTTTTTTGACCTCCAGACGGACTCTGAAAAAGCAATCGAACATCGCTCAACACAAATCACATTAAACCACGCCAACCTCGCGAACCTGAACTCGAACACAAATTTCACCGCTTTTTGGGTGACCCCAAAAACCGGTTTTTACAGGGTGGACCGATCTGAACTTTTCACACTTTTTTGACCTCCAGACGGACTCTGAAAAACAGCAAAATCATCGCTCAACCCAAACCACATTAAACCGCGCCAACCTCGCAAACCTGAACTCGAACACAAATTTTACCACTTTTTGGGTGACCCAAAAACCCGTTTTTACAGGGTGGACCAATCTGAAGTTTTCATCACTTTTAAACCCGTAGACAGGCTCTCCAAACCAATCAAAATATCAACCAAAACAAGTCACACACGGTCAGAATAATGCTCACAAAAACATTAGTTGTCCGACTAACCACCAAAAACTAAGTGAAACATCACCGGCCGTTTTCTCGCGATAGAAGCCATATTATTTTTTTGTACATAGATGGGCACGGTCTCCACGACTAGACGAATCGAACGATATACGACTTGCCCGCCCTATCAGGAACCCAGCGCGGTTGTCAACTAAACCACACTACAGCCTAGTCGCACCCGCACTGCCTAGTTGTGCGACGAGCATCAGAAAATAGTCGTACAATTAAGACCGCAACTTGATACTGGTCGCACAACTAAACTACACTATAACCTAGTCGCACGATTAACATCACACGCACTACCGAATCACACGGCCAATACCCGCAATAATGCGCGCAAAAACTAGTTGTCCGACTAACCACCAAAAACTAAGTGAAACATCACCGGCCGTTTTCTCGCGATAGAAGAGATATTATTTTTTTGTACATAGATAGCCGCACTCCCCACCACTAGACGAATCGAACGATATACGACTTGCCCGGCCTGATTCAGGATCCTTAGCGCAGTTGTCATCTGTCGCACTTTATGTAGCCGCCGGACACACAAATTTTCGGGTGGCTGAAAAACACCTTTCTACTGCGTGGATCGAGCTGAAATTTTCAGCGTTTTGTAACGGCTGGACTCCCACTCCAAAACAATCAAAACATCATTAAAAACCAATCACACGTCACCACGCCAGAACCCCCGTTTTTAACACACAAGGTATAGGCAAAAACCACTAAATCCAGCCTGGTGATGTTTCACTTGAGAATTTCGAAAAAAAATTTCCGCGGTCTCTCATCCTATCGAACTGTCCTTCCGATAGACATATTACAAACCCCGCAACGCAAAACCGCGATCGTTCGGTTCCCAACCAAGGTATACGGAGGTTAACGACCGTTAACCCCGTGATACGTGCCACCTGGCTTAAAATTATTTCTTTCATTTAGCTACATATGTTCAACGTTCCTTTATGTTCGTCTAAATTCGTGGCGACTCTCGAAATATAACTTAAAAAATCAAAGCTGATCCAATTACCATGATGTTTGATATTTCCAGGTGTGCTCCGTCTGGAATCCAACATATCAACGAGCAGTCGTCTGGATCTATTCCCATTCGGCTCAAATGGCATCCGAAACTGCACCAAATGCGTGGCGATGCACGTACGCAACAAGCCAGAAGCCATTTATGGACAATGGGAAATTTATAAGAACGAGACTGAGTACAGACACGACAGATTGGCAGCTGAAAAGTACTTCTATGGGCCGAATAGTGTGAAGACGAGAGGACGTCACTGAACAACATCCTTCGCGAAGTGAATTCAATGCTTTGCCATATTACAATGAACGTCGAATGGATATATTGCTTCCCAAGAACATCGCTACTGTATGTATGTGTACAATAATCATATCAGCTCAATGTATGATATTTTTTGCTCGCATTAACTAAATTGAACATGTTGACGCGCTGATTTGTTAAATCCTAAATTTTTCTTTCAATGAAAGTTTATGCAGCTTATATGCATCTGTTTAGCTTTCACAAAATAAATATCTATAGATGACAGTGAGCTGCGGTGTCAAATAAAATTGTATATTATAAAAGTAGTAGCATTAAATCACGATGTCGGCAGGATAAAATGTCGGCAACACACCAAACATGAACCGTAAATGTTCTCAACACAGTACTAGACACCTTAGTTAGTAGAGAGCAATCGAAATCAAAAATGAAGAAAATCACACTCTTCAATCATCATCATGAAACATCAGCGCTACATTCAACGTGTATCGGCGTGTTACAGTCCAATATAGCTCCATTCGCCGAGGCATTGCACATTCGCATGTAAATGCCGAAAGTCATCTGGAAAATTTTTAAGCGCAACATCAGAACAAAACTGAACAACATATAATTTCTGGCAGGTCCGGATTTGGACTAAGCGAACTATAATTGTTCCCTGACGTTGTTTTACTTCAAAGAAATCAGCAAATCACGAAAGATCATTCACGGAGACAGCATACTGTGAGCAAATTCGACCCGATTACCTGTCCTTGGCGAAAATCCCTCAAAGCGGTGAGAACTTTTGGATTTTTAATGCCGGTCGCTTGATCGATGCAAATCATTTGACAGCGATGGCATTTTTCGGTCATCTGAATGACAACTTAGAGATCTTCCAAATTTTTGACAAGTTTGTACAGTTTTTTGGAACAATGTCGCAGTTGTATAACCTCCAATACAACATCGCCAATGGTAAGCGTTGACCATTGCTCCTCCTCAAAAGGCTGTCCGCCATCGATCACAAGATTTGGCCTGATGCAACAAGGAAAAGTTTGGTTTTTGGCGAAAGTTTTCGCTGCTTGCCACTCGACAATTACAATACATTTGTTACCACGGCCTATGCAGCCTACCAGACCAAACAGATCATCTGACAACACGACAAAATAATTTGGATAAATTGGATTGTACACCGACTTTATGCAGCATGTTCGGGTCGAACATCATGGTTCACCGAAGAATAAGGCTGGGTGGACACAGGAATGCTGTTGCAACGATGAGCAGAGGGCAACTGTAAAGACACCAATACCTGAATCTCTCCAACAACGTCTGTTCGGTCAATCCAAACGCGTTCGGTTCGTGTTGCATGATTGTGGCCAGAAGTGCACGAATGCTGGGTCGATGCACAACGAGGAATTGGGCCACGTTGGCCAAGCTGATGAAGTCGGTCGCTGAACATAAAGTGACGGAAAGTTGTGGTCGTTTAAATCGATAAAAACGCGTGATGCTGTGCTCACGTGAATATAAACCCAACACGCATTGTGTTAGTTATTGGGGTCACGTGGTCTTCTAGTGCATTCGGACTGACTATGACCTGATGCCTCGCCCATCATGGAAAACAGGTCGAAGCAGCCAAAATCATGGCAGAATTTAGGCACTTCCGCTTGCACACGGTGATCAAAAGATGGTCTAAAATTTCTCTTTTCAGCACTTGAGGAAATTCTATTTCCCAAATCCTCAAACCATTCTGATCAGTCACATCATGCGATCGATTTGTTTGATCACGTTGCCTAGCTAATCGGCAGCCAATCAGATTCAACTGCTTCGACAGCCAATCAGCGACGTTCGCGCCACAGTCGACTGTATCGACCCTGATTTATAAGGGAGACTGGTCATAATTATGTTGAAAAATGCTAAAAATGAAAAGTATCCAACCGATCAGAGCATATTGTGTGTTCGCAGGTTCGGCTGTCAAAATTTTGGTCATCAGAATGAGATTCGAAGGCAATATCGAGCTTATAGGTCGACCCAGGCATCGATATTGTCAATTCGTTGGTTGTGAGTTTTATCTGAATTTTAGAAATAACTTTTCTGCCGATTGGAAAAAGGAATACACTCGATGCGGGTATCACATGACATTATAGGCAAACATCTGGCGCAATGCCTCAACGATGACAACAAGGTTGTCCATCTTCTGACAGAACGACTGGTTTGTTAATAACTGGCAGAATAACAAGGAATGTGCGAGAAAACGTAAGACGCACTGTGTAAAAACAAAGCAATTTGACGTAAGAAACAAAGCGATTTTATGTATTTTCACACCAATCCCCATGCCGTGTACCGTTGGCTTAACCATGCACAGTTTCGGGCATCGTTTCTGAATGAGTGTGACTCCGTTGCGATCAGCCACCAGCCAATGTCTGTCGTATTTGAGTCCGGTAACCGAAAGGGGCCAGGTTGGGACGTGATAGGGTGAACAGGATTTGATCGGGTAAAGAATGATGTCAGTCAGATGGTAGGGACTGGTCGTGGATTTCGGGAAATCATTTCGGGAACTGTTTGGTAGATTGGAGATTGGCCTGAAAACATTCGTTTTCTGCCCTCTTGCTTTTTCTTGCGCTTGGGAAGCAGATTTCTTGTTTTGGTTGTGTGTGACCAGGAAAAGATTATGCACTGCACAAAATGAAAAAGAGCAAGTTGGCTGTGACCGCTGGCCTGTGCTGGTCGAGAAACAAGATTTTAACGAAACATCCTGCTGCCATTCGTGGATTGAATCCGTCAATTGAAAAAGTGGCAAAAAGGCGCCAACCTCGCATCGGTCAATACAAGCCCATTCGTGTGAAGATTCTCTTTTTCTGGGTTCGTCAAGTGATCGAAATCTGGTGCAGGCACGGAATCCATAATGTCATTGAATGATACGCTAGGATTTGACAGGAAACAGTCGTACAGCATTTCACACAGGCGGTGCACGTCTTGGACTGAAAAGCCGACCGTAAATGCATGAGCATGACAACAAATACCAACAACAAAGTTTTATGCGGACAATTGTGTAAGTTATAGTGTTGGTCTTGTCTGACTACCAACTTTGTAGATAGCACGCCTAAAAAGAAAGACTATATTCAGTAATTTCACATCCAAAGTTCAAACATGACGACCACCCAAGTACACCAACCAGTGCTCTGTCCTGAGAACGACACACGCACCGAGCCAACAGGTCGACCTTCGATTATGTCAAGCTCATCGCCACACGATTTGCCAGCCTGCAAGTGAAAGTTGGATAAAAATGCCGACATCGAACTTAATGTAAAACACATCCACACACCTTGAAATTGTCCCTGATCATTTCATCACTCAATCCAAGGTACTGTTGACACGCGCCTTGGTTGCAGAAACAGCCGGTTCGCAGCAGAATGTTGTACAAGTCGGCCATTTTCTCCACCTTGACACATGAAGTGCGTGTCACTTTTCGGGTTTGGCATATGTACAACACAACACTTTTCTTCTATAGCACTATTTCTTTGCATTTGAATTTCTGTGTTCAACAATGGGTGTTCAAGCTGATGCGTGTACGATCAAGCATATGCACAGAAAGGCTTGCTATGATGCCCGACATATGTACATCAATTTGTATCACGTTCACTGGAATTAATCTGACAGTCATATCGCGTTACGTTGTACCCTTTTTGAAGTGTAGCCTTCTGAATGGTGAAATTTGTCAAACACTGCATCGTGCATATATATGTACACAAGAAAGAAAAATGCCCCAAGGGGCATAAAAGAAATATGGTTCCCTGGCTGACTGGCATAAAAGAACGATACTAGCTTGCACCACTTTGCTGATGTTTCATTAGGCACTGGAATAAACGTAAGTGTGTTCTGAGCTGTTTGATACCGAACAGTAGACATTGAACCATATTCCCGGCGCGAACTCTTTTGAACCAACACCCAGCCGATATCGAAACTTTCGTGCAAACCCAGGCAACTGTTTCTTCTTTTCAACCTCACGACGGTAACTGTGCAGTCTTCGGTTGCGCACGATGGTTTAACAAAGAGAGGAGTAAAGAGAATATTGCAATCTTTCAATATCTCCGTGCCCTGTGTCTCTGGTGGCAAGACAGCACGCGCCGGGAATATGGTTCAATGTCTTACTGTTCGGTATCAAACAGCTCAGAACACACTTACGTTTATTCCAGTGCCTAATGAAACATCAGCAAAGTGGTGCAAGCTAGTATCGTTCTTTTATGCCAGTCAGCCAGGGAACCATATTTCTTTTATGCCCCTTGGGGCATTTTTCTTTCTTGTGTCGTTCTTTTATATCGCGCAAGCGTCAAACAGAGAACCCGGATAAATCAGGCACAGAAAGTTTTCAGTTCCGGCAAGCAATGGTTCTAACTAAGAAAATGTCGAACGTCAGACTTTTCTCAAGTAATCAACGCACATGAGCGCAATGAGGTGTGGGCAGGGTTGAAAAAAAAATTTTTTTATTAACGAGCTTTTTTTTTTAAAAAAATTTTTTTTTGATTTTTTTTTGACGAAAAATTCTTTTATTAGAAAAAGTGTTGCAAACGACGTTTCAGGATAAGTGAAATCGATACAACATAATTTTCAAAAATTGAAAAATTTTCGCCTCAGACCGAACTTGTGCGGTGACACCCGGTAGTATTGTGCAGATTCCATGGTCTCCGACCAGTCTGAGGTTGATGTTCACTAACGATGTTACTCTGATGTATTGTAGCATGCCGTACAACGTATTTTAATGCATCTAATGCCGTATATCTGATATACGACCATCAAAATATCGATTACAGCCCAAGTCTTGCGCGTCAGATCGACTTTGCGCGCCCGGTTTTGCACCAGACCTGCATATATACGTGTGTAATAGCATGTAGTAGTACATTATCGGTGCCACATCACTATAAAAGACCAGCCAGCGCATCCCTGTACGGATTTGGGGACAATACAGGGCGCCGCAGGCGCGATTTTGGAAAAATTGTCTCGTCCACAGAAAAAAAGTGCCAATTTTTTTGCCTCGAAAAAGGCCATTTTTGGACATTTTAGCCCATTTTGGGCAACTTTTTTTATTAAAAAAAAGCAAAATCTGAGTTTCAAAAAAAAATTTTTTTTTTTTTAAAAAATTTTTTAATTGACCACTTTTTTTTTGAAACAACCCTGGGTGTGGGGGTTAGTTTAAGGATGCTGTACTTTTTGGCAGGATATATGAATCGGTGGTTATCGTGACATAAGGCCAATTTTGTGTTTCGATTTCACTATGGGGTTCTAACAATGGAGACACGCTTGTGTCTGCGTCTTCACCCACCACTGAAACAAAACTAACGCAGTGCCCCACGAGCATGTCTATGTTTTTGAGGAACATGGTAACTTGTCAAGTTATTTATTTTTTTTAATTTACCGCCAGGTATGTATTTGACACCCTAGGTACCATCAATTATAGCGCACTGATTGCGCATCGTCTCAGAGAATGGCACTTGTTGGTTTAGTACCAAGCAAAGCTGTGCAATGAACTTCCATGCAACCTGTCCCTTCAGCTTCAGCAATGAAATAAGTGTCAAACATCAGTCTCCAGATTGCTTTGGTGTTGGCCGCCGCATCTGATCTTGGATTCAATGTTACGTAAAAACTACTATTTAACTTTCCCACGAAAGTCAAATTATAAATGCGGAAAAAGCTTCGAATGTTAGAGAGCAACAGCTATTTTAATTAAGAAGTCGATATCTTGTCGGTATTTTATCATGAATGACATCACAGCGCATAAACTGCGAACCGCACCTGTGCTTAATAATTAATCTCAAATAAAAACACGAAAAAACTGAAAAAATGTTTCGCAGAATTCATTAAAAGTTAATAAAAATACAACAAAGTTGGCTGCGCGCGTGAATGTTTGAACCCGCGGCCTTTCATCTTCAGTGCTGCGCGTTATACCGCTCGGACATCGCTTCGCCAATCTCCTTCACAAGCTTTACTACATATGTAACTACGCGTGCATTGCTGCATTGCCTGTTGTGCTTGCTGCCTGTGTGTGTGTGCTGGCTGCCTGCCTGCCTGTGTGTGTGTGTGCTGGCTGGCTGGCTGTGTGTTGTGTTTAATACATTGTGCGCTTTATGAATCAGGCAACTACGTAGCGTGCACTAATGCATTATTGTGTGTGTCTGAGCGTCCATTATGGCTCTTTTTGAGCTGAAAAACATTTAACGAATTGGAATTAATATATTTTTGACGTAACAAAAATTAAAAACACATATAACCGCTGATTTTGGCTTTAGAACCACACATTCTGTACAAAAAGTCATGGTCTGGAACCGTTCATACTAAAAGTTACGAACTCGGCGATAGCACCACCGTGTTTCTCGAGTACGAAAACCACATAAACAACTTTAATAGTTCTGGTAACCCAACTTTTCGGCGAAATTTTACTTCGGGAAGCACACTTTACATACAAAAAGTCGTGGTCATGGTCTGGAACCGGTCTCAGTCGTGGAGTTACGAAGTCGGCGATAGCACCATCGTGTTTCTCGTGTGCGAAAACCCTATATGCGATATTAACATTTCTGGTGTTCAGTAACGTCTGGGCCCTGACTACTCTTTTGTGGAAAAAAAGGGAAAGAACGTTTTTACAAAAATGACAACTGTATCTTGCCCGTGATTGCGCGTGTGGGCACGCAGCGGGATGAAATTTTGTGTGGCCATTTTGGGGCACGGTATATACATTGTGTGCAAGTTTGAGCTCATTCGGTTGAGTATTGTTGAAATAGCGCACGATCAAAATTTTCAGAAAGCGCACTATAGGGAATGAACCATATGTCGCTTAGCATTACCATGCTAGCTCCGATACTTCATAGTGACCCGAAGATGACGGGTCCCGATTGTGTCACTATTAAGAAGTTGAACTGCAGTGAAACATCACCCAAGCCCCACCTCCGTGTAGCCAATCCAAGTACCATCCGATCTTCTCAAATTGAAATTGATCACCGCACCCTGCCTGTCGCTAATCGGACCCGTCTTACTGTAGATGGTGACCAGCGGAACACCCGATGTGTGAAACATCTTTGTGAGCAGTACCCATGCGTACGTGCATATTGCGCGGGCACGACACTGGATTGTGGGCATGCCACCTGTGTGCGGCGGTGGGAAAGACAACTTGACAGGTGGCATCGTATGCTTGCTACCAAGCATGCCCATCAGCCCACCACAACTGCTATGACTGAATCACTTGTTCTGGATCTGAGATCCGTTCCCAGCATCTGATGCATTAACACTGATGACGTCCTGGCATACCGCCAGTTTGCGAAAAGAAATCGAAACAAGCGGATTGTGATTGTGAGCCACCCCTTCTCACCAGCAGCTTTTATTGCGTCGAATCCGTGAACAAGTGCAAGGATGCCATGATAGTTTAGTGTCCCATCCTCGAAGCTGGAAGATGTAAGCTCATTTGCTTAGGTTTGAAAAAAACATTTCTCAATTTTAGCTGGAAAGTAGACAGGACAGGCGCAATACATGTATTTTCCTTCGAAAAACGATCTCGAATCTTCAGCACGAATTCAGTTTGTCAAAACGACACGAGAGAAATTTTTATCAGTGACTTTGCTGCATAAACTCGGCGCAGCACAGGTCAGGTCATACAAAAGGAAACTTATTAGAAAAGTGTGTGTGTATTGGTTTCAGTTTACTTTTAGCAGATTTGAGTCATTATAGAATAAAAGCAACATACATAATCAAGATCTAATATTCATGATTGGATTGTAAAGCCCAACCTTCCCTGCTTTTTTGTAAAGTTTTCTTAGCAAAAATATTTCTGACATGTTAAATTGAATAACTTGGCCGCAGACGCACAAAAGAAAGATCAGTAAGAGATATAAACACAGTTTGTAAAGCTGCACAAGACAAGAGTGACAAGTTATAAGTTGACCAAAGTCAAAGAAGCACAACCACAACCAAGAACAACGAATAAAATAGAATATTTTACAGACAGCAAGTGGTAGGATACCATCTCAGGACCACGTGATATTGTATCAATCAAAGCAATAGCAGCAGCGAAAAGTGATAAACATTGAACTGCCAAATAATGGATGTTTAATCTTCTATTATTCTTCATTTTTTCTTCAAGCTTCGGCCGCTTTTACGATCGTGACAAGCGCATGTAACCGGGTGGCCGGTTGATACCCTTGTCGTACAGCTCACGCTCGCGTAAATACTCGTGATAACGATACACGATGAAACCGAACCATATCTGTAAGTGTCGAACTAGTAACGACCACTACTAATGTTGTGATGCTTACTGCAATGCAGTCATTACTCATTAATGGTAATTGACAACAAGCGTGTATGAATGATAGTTAGCGGACGGATTGCACGATCTTTAGGTATCAAAGTTGGCGATTAGATCGGGGCTTTGGTTATGAGATTCTTCTCATTGAAGTGCCGTTTCGAGATTTATTGATCGCACTAATTTCGACTGGGCAAGAACGTTGTTCATTATTGACTTCCTCCGCCGATCGAAATTTGTGTGTCATGTGCCATGTCAGTCACATCTCGAGCAAACCACGCCCACACAGTCATGTGATCCTAACGATTCGTTCGACATTGTACTACCGCAAAACACCCAAATTAAAAGAATTCAAAATTCCCGATGCACTTACGTGAACCAACAGGCTCGACACATTCAACACACACGCAGTTACGATGATCGCAATCACCTCAATCACCAAGTAGGGCACAGTGAAGCCGCGACGCTCGCGCAACACACCCACCAACAGAAGGATGGACACCGGTAGACTCAGCACTGATAGGATGATGAATACAATGCCCCAGCTGCGACCTGCAGATGCAAAAAACAACAGTGTGAATCGTCATACATACATACATACACAGGCAGAATAGTGATAAATCAAGTGAAGCCTAAGCACAACGACCACGGCCAGCACCCAATTTTGTGATGGAGTCGGAGCACTCATTTCGAACACTGGTTGTTTCCCAACATCGAATGAACTACAGTTCCAAAATACAAACAAATCCGGTAAATAGGATGGGCCGTCGAACGTTGTCCTGAAGGTAGTAGGTCTTTCAATTTGGCAAGAGACCGGCCACTAGTTTTTGGTCCCTCGGCTCAGAACTTGCTTTCACAGACAGGTTGTGCATCAGAACTTCGTCAGTGCAATGCAGATGCACCAAGATATGTAACCTCAGTTGGTCACTCACCCATGAACAGCTCAATCTCAGCCTTTGCCGGTGACTTGGTGGTGACATCCACGCCGGCCGGCAGTCGTGCATTTGCGTCTTCAATGCTCTTCTTCACGTCTTCGCTGTCAATCATGCACAGAACGACGGTCATGGCGATACCCACAATCAACAACAGAACGTCGAATATGATCTGCAACGGGTATTTACACAACCTATGAAACATTATTTTCTGATTGAATTCGTGACAGCAACAACATTGAAGGGGCCCAGTAGTTCCTGTTGTTACACGAAGTTGTAATGCCCATCACATTTTGGGCATATCAATTGAAGACCAAGTTACACAGCGTATTTTATGTCGCCTGTTCAAACAGACGGGTGGTGCACCTGGCCATCCTCAGTTTGTATGTACCAGTCACTGGTACTGAATGCAGGCAGGCATTCCCAAAAAAACACACAAGCTAGCTTCTCCTCACGTATGCTTGTGTTCAAACGCACAAACACTGCATATCGTTCGCGAAATGTACCAGAACTACAGTACATGAATCCACCGACCGAAAATATCGCAATCCATTTTGCGCCAGTTCGCACGTGCACCGACCCACAACAGCATGTCCAACGATGGTCGGCCTCTGAGAACTGACTCGCCACAACGATCGTCTCCGGAGCCTCAAGTTTCAGTTTGAAAAATTCTTCATGTTTTTCATCGAAAAAAAAAACATTATATTTTTTGAAACGCTCAAGCAAAAAATTTAAAAAATCCACAAAAGTTACCTTCGCTCCATTTGAATTTGCCGACGACATGCTAACCTCAGCCGCTGCACTCGGCGAAACTTTGAATTTGAAAATTTTCAAATCGTTCGACTTGGAATAATGAAAAATGAATAATCAGCCGATTCTGAAAGGCCGTACAAAGATGTTTGCATTGTGACACGCAAATTGGCATGTTCGCAACAAACAGCACTGAACTAAGTGTCGAAGTTGAAGAAATCTAAGTTTACAAACATAGGTATGGCACGCATCCTTCATCGCATTGCATTCACTTCATCTCTTTGCATTGTCAAAGGTTGAAATGACGCACAATACATCGTCACCTGTAAACCCACAATAATGAGCTGTTGAATTGACCGCCAGCAAACCTCATCCACAAAATTCCCCCGCTGCGCGTCAAAATAATATGCGAAAAAACCGGTTTTCAGTTCAACGTATAAGTGGGTCCTATGTTGAAAACATTATTCAAATATTGCGAAAAGCTCACATGAAATTTTTTTTATTTTTTGAGTATGACTGCACGTCACTTGTGCAAACACTGAGGTCCGAGCTTTCAGTGGCCGTGGAGGTGCAAGCAGGCGACCGCGGTTCCTAATGCTACCCATCGTTGTGAAACATCAGCTAATCCGATGTTATCAGGACTGCGCCGCAAAAGTCTGCATGGCCGTAATTCACAAATTGCAGGCGCGGTTTGGCAAAATGTTCTGCAAGCCTCAGCATAAAAATAAAAAACACTGGTGGCGAAAAACGTAAAAAAATACATAAACGTCCGACTTTTTGCCGCTGTCTGATGCTAAATGCAACAATGGGCCTGCCAAATGTGTCTGATAATTTAATTATGAAACGAGCAGCCATGCTTTGTAGTGACATACTGCGACTGAAGGCACAATTTTTGGTTCAAGAACGAGTTCCATCAAATTCAAAGGGAACTTTACAGTGTGTAAAACTTCACGCACTGAAAGGGTATATTTTTATTTTAAGATCTATTGTATATTTCTCGTCAGTGCACCGGTAGGTGTACTGACGTGACGAACGGGCCTGCCCAGTTGTGAGTAACATCGCTTTATTCCACGTTCCATCAGTAGAAACGCAACCACTGAGTGTTAGTGCCGAGCGTACTACAAACGTTCTTTATCACGCAAACTGGTCTAATTCTACAGCGAGTAGTGACAAGCGTGCGGAGCACAAAAGTTTCGCTACAGAACTGAAGGTAAGAGCGGTTTGTATAAAATCGCGCGCTTTAGACTAATATATACATACCATACCCATGCATCACTGACCAAAGTAACAAATGGGTCTACCACCAAATCATGTATGCCACCAAAAAACTACCGTATACATTTTTAGTGCGCGCCACATGGGTTCTGTGTAACCGGGCAACTGGAACTGTTTACCTTCATTCCAACGCAACGGAAACGGCTGCAGTTGACTATGAGGTCAGAAATATGGCGTTTGCGCACCGGGAAACAAATTTTTTATATAGTACATTTCTAAATTCATTGCCGCACAATAAAGTACGCCGCATAGTTAATGTCAAGTTCTAAACCCGAAAACCAACCTTTGAAGCATTCCGGCAGCAGACACACGTGTAGCTTGCCAGCCAGCCAGGCAGCCGTGCGCGATGTTTCAGAACTGCGCGTGATTAGCATTCGGGTTTAGAACTTGACATTAACTATGCGGCGTATTTTATTGTGCGGCAGCGAATTTAGAAATTTTCTATACCAATCAAGCAAAGTTCATGATTTTTTAGCTAGCACACGAGACCTCGATAAGCATGCCTGCGAACTCGGTACCTATACCAAGCTCAAATTTCACCAACGCTGTAAATAACTGAGACATGTATTCGGCACATTTTTGTTACACGAGAAATATCCAACCTACAAAACCAACACAACCTGCATGCCCGCACCTGATTTGGAAAAAGTGCATTGTTTGCCAACCTTGCTTGGTTTAGAGGATCAGCGGAACTATAAAAACCTGTTCTATAACAAGGACTGCTAAAAACTCCGCATTTAGATTGTGCAAAGCCATTGTCGTATTTTGCAAGCCCGTGTGCTTGTCAAAATCCGTAACAATGGATAATTTTTCGTTTATTGCATCACTTGTGCACGTGCATCAAAGTGTTGCGTTTGGTGGTGAGTTGTAAACGCGACGAGACACGAACCAAAATAAGTAATCAAAAAACGTTTTTGATACAGATAAAAGCAAAAATACAATGGAAAGATTGAAGCTGAGAAAGCGACCATGCATACATTAGGACACATGGCTTTAAACGTGTTTGAATGAATGCATGCTTTGACATGGTCTTGTTTAAACTTTAGACTTTGCGATAACTTCAGTTGCAACTTAGCCCCGACCAATTTTTTCGTAGCATGGGTGAAAACGCAGAAATAATGAGAACATGAATGTTATGTATATTGTCTTGAGATATTGCGCCTGTCCTGTCTAGTCACAACGAGTGAACATCCAAATTTGGGCACGAACGGCTTCAATTGATGTATAATAATGTATCCCCATCATAATAAAAAAACATAATCCAAACAGAGTATATGAAACCCAAAAAACCAGCCAACCATTCAACGAAGTCGGTCTTCTTAACGTGGTAGTCTTGAGCGGCGAGATTCACCATTACGGTTCCTCCACCAAAGTAACTGGAAAAGAAACCGTTTTTGATCTTTCATCATTTTCAATTTTCATTAGCATTTAACGACCAATGGAGTCACCAAACTTTGCAATACGAGTTGTGCAACTATTTTTAGTGTTTGGTCGCTGGTCCTGACCTGCTTTCACAGACTCGGTGGTGCCCCGTCATCGTCACCCCTAGGATATGGTGACATTTGCTTGTGCTCAGTTCACGTCAACAAAACATCTGGCCAACTTCAAACCTGAAAACGGTTCTGTGACAAACACACCGTTTCACCAGAGCGCGTTTCGCCGACCGATGCACCAGAAGAGCACCGACCCCAGTTGGATAACCGAACAGCTTGTAAAACGACACGCACACGAAATCGGGTTGCTGCTCGTTCAGGTCCAACACATTTGTGCTGATGAAACTGGCTGCGTCCAAACAGATGTACCACGGTGAGTGATCGTCGGGATCGGGATCTGTTGTGAAAATGACTGTCAGAACGCAACAAATTTGTTGGGGTCCAACTGGCAACCAATGTGGGTAGCACTGCACTGACGAGGACTGTCGTGGGCTTGTGTCTGTCGAACGATTCATGACGGAAATCTAGGTTGCCATGCAAACGCTCTGTTCTCAAAATGAGGTGCACGAAACGACTGGAGTGCACTGGAATATGTTTCATATCAAAGTTATGCATTCTAAATCCATAACCATCCTGTGAATCTCCACACGCCCAATATACAATGAAATGCTGCATGCATCACAGAGAATTCGACCCAATGGGTGGAATTTTCGAAACGGTGTAAAGGTCAGTTGAGCGTAAAGGTTGGTGTAAAGTTCGGTCGGCGTAGCTCGGTGTAAACGTGAAACATTGCCTGTTATTAACGTGGAATGTTTCACGTTTACACCGAGGTCTATCACACTGAGCTGTCGACCGAGCTCTCCACCGACCTTTACACCCAACTGACCTTTACACCGTTTCGAAAATATCACCCAATGAAGGGCCTTTATGATGAATGATGAACAAACCCGATGTTCCATGAAAATCTCGGATCCAACTGAGCGGGTATTGATGGCCACAAAAGTTGCTCTGCGCTGGATAGACGAATAAATTACGGACTGAGTGATTTCCATCAGATGCTTTGGCCATTTCTTCAACCTTCGACTGATGTTTCACACATTGTATATCAACCAAGTCTTTATATCGTTCGCGTATGATTTCTCTCATCCCAATTACAGATGTATGATTGTCTTGCAAATATAGGAACTTCGCATCACGGAAGTTTGAAGTATCCGCTGGTGATTGCTGGTTGAATTGAAAGCATTCGGCCAATAGTTTGAGTGCACTGGTTGCACCGGACGTGAACACAACGCTGTAGACGTCACGGTTGGTGTGGAAATGGTCAAGCACTCTGAAACGAAAAAATCCGGCGTTAATATTGTATAGTGGTGTCCACTTGTGAGCTATTGGCTGACGTACGGTTATCCCCTGTTATTCCATCTGCTTTCATTAGGTGCCCCAGGTTATCGTTCGGCACCAAAACAATTCTCAGGCACTGCCTTCTGCCCAATAATTTGAAGTTCTCAAACGAAGCCGAACATAGTAGTTACAAACGCCCATTGCTGAGGCCACAACGTTGGTCAAGCTTGTTATCGCGCCCATCGGTAGCATGATGAAGCTATGTAGCCAAGGCAACGAATCCTGATCCTGGAACCTGTGTCTGGCATTTTCAATCAGTTCATCCGTATATCGACTGGCCGCGTTTCGACTGTGTGGGTTGGCCAACATCTGATCGGATACAGCCAATTGGCTGAAAACGGCGTCCAACTGTCCGGGAAGTGGCTGCGCCGCGCCAATATGATCCAAATACACGTGACGGGACATTATTTTCTGAATGTATTCGCAGAATGCAAGGTTTTGAATGAACAGCTGTTTGGAAACAGACATGCAAGGTATACGTGGGCTGTATGGCAAGCAAGAAAACTGGTTTTTGTCGAACAAAATTTACTTTTCACTTTCCTGATTCAAACAGCTATGTACGTTTGCTTCATTTTGTGAACATAATATTTATCAGTGACGGATGTCATAATTCAAAGGCCAAGGCTACAGCACAGGCGCAGACTCGCCAGTTATACACGCGATACTACCACTTTTTGCTATCAGTTGGTTGCATTGAAAACAGATAAATAAAAGTAAACAAATACATACATACCCCAGAGAGATACGACAAAGTATAAGACGTACCGGCAGAGACGTATGCGCAAGCGCAGCTTGCTATATTAAAAAATGGCTGAAACCAGAACACTGCGAAATATTTTTCCCGCCTTTTATTGAAATTCTTCCATATGCTCGGGGTGCCCACACCGTTCATGATAAAATGAAATAAATCTAACTGCATGTGTAAAAGCACAAGTATACCATACCTCATATCAGTATACACATTTGCCAACTCAACCAAAATGCACGAAACAGCCAATGAAAAAAAGCAAATATCAGCACAAGTAGAAAGAAAGCGTTAACCAAACAAAGCAGGTTGAAAGTAAAGGCAAGACACAGAGATTCGACAAGGATTCCTGAGTGAAGCACAATCTGTTTTATAGAATCACAGTACAAAATTTCAAAAAATAAACAGTCCACGAAATCCAAGTACACACAGGATGGAACCCAGAATAAAGCAACGATAAAATAGAACCCCATCCTGAAGACCAGTGCAAAACTGTACAAAGGCGCCCGAATAGCATTAAAACACCCGCATACATATGAAAAACGTCATCTGCAAATACACCAGACAACTTGAGGTAACACAGAAATAACACATAACACAGAAACTATTAGCTTTTCGTATAATTTCCACCTTACTAAAAACCACTACGGCTGGATAAGCGAAAAGCAAAATAGAACACTACTGCTAAGTCCAAACCAGTACCTTAACCACATTTACATTTTATGTCCTCAATCAATTTTCGTCAGAATATTAGTGCTGCGTGTTCCTATTGCACAAAAATATGAATCGGCCATGTACACAGCTTGTTCGTCGCTCAAGAGCAAAAACTGCAGATTTGGCAAATCCCACTGAGAAGCTGGAAGCCAGTTGTGCGCACAAGTACACACAGTGCTAATATTCCGAAATGTGTCGTCAATCCTGAACTCCCTTTCTATTCGGTGCGTAAATTCTGTTTCCAACAAAATGCTTTGTTAAAATTTCTCGAAATTTGAAATTTCCTGGTTGAGAACTCCATATCAGAACGCCACGGGTAAATTTTTGGGTCGGAAAATCTCTCCAGAGTTGGACTTGGAACCGAATAGAAACTGAGCTAATGATCACACACAATAATGTCGTGTCCTACACTACTGACAGTCTACACTTTCTGATACTTGTCCGGATTGAGTGCGATCACCGTCTGTATGTCCTTCACGGTCACCGTTTCGCGATTGGCATGATGCGCGACTATGTTGGCCTGGTGCAGCAGACCAACCAGGAAATCCTCGGATGCCTGCAACGAAGGGCAATGCTGAACAGTTCATGAGTGCACAACAACCTTTTCCATCGATGACTACAGCAGCTACGCACGTTTTAAAATTTATCTGGATGGATGGATGGTTTTCACCTTGGATGTCCAAAAATTTTAGGTGCAATTTTTTAAAATTATATTTTATGCGATGATGTGAAAATTCTGGGTGCACTTGTACATTGCACCTAACATTCTGTTTCCAGGGGCAAATCAAGAGTGTTTATTTAGGTGCAAGGTAATAAAAAAACCGATAGAAAAGCGGCTTATTAGGTTGACGCAAGTTGTCGAAGCTCGATAGAGGCACTGTGTATTATTTCTCACGGTAATAGCGTAATAACGCACAGTGCGCCCACCGAGCGTCTACGACATCAGTATAGGCCAAAGAACCATGACCAACCGTATGCAGCGCGCGCATCGCCTCGCCTTCGACACGTGTCGCACGGTTGGCTCGCGTATCGGGCGTTTCGAAACTGTCAACGATTTCGTGTATCTGAAGATTTAGAACCAATTCAAGTACGCTAGTAGGCTTGAGAAACCTGAACCCAACAAAATCTGCCCGATGCCTCAACCTATAACACACAAAACGGTTAAAGAAACACACCAATTTAGCGAACGACGCTTTCGGTATGATGAGCGCGGTGCTTTTCTGCCACTTTTCAATCTCCTGGTCAACATTGTTCTTTCTAATTCGATGTTTCACCACAGCACCGCCGCGACGACTCGTCTGCTTTCTGCCCGAACTTCGACGTTGTTGATGTTGCTGTTGCTCTTCTTCATTTTCGTCTTCGTCAGCATCCATCTCTTCTTCCTGTTCACTTTCTTCTTCCTCGACCTCTGGTTCTGGATCTTCGTTTTCTTTTTCTTCATCTTGATGTTCTTTCCGTTGCTGATTGGCTTGGTTTTGGTCGGTATCAGATAACAGCTAAAAATCCGCATGGTTTCGATATACTTCAGTTGCAAGAGAAAATACAAAAAACCCTAATTTTGATTAAGCACGATCAATAAAATAAATCCGACAGACAACACCGGAAAAAACACTGAAACGAATCTCGAGTCGTCAAAACATTGTCAATCGCATTTGTCCAATCATGTCAAATTCGTGAAGCCCGCCAGACCCCTACGCCTAAAGCCAGTGCTGCGGGTTCTTCTGACGGGGAGATAGTGCACCCTGAGGCCAAAAATAGGTGGGATACTGTACCGTCTAACAATTTTAGGAGGGGGAGGACCCAGTTTGGGGGGTGGTGGGATTTTTGAGGGGGAGATTGTGTCCCGTACTACTTCGTTGGGAGTGCATTTTTATTGGTTAACATGTGCACAATTCGCGCGCAGCGCGCAAGTTTTGGCACGCTTCGTTGATCTTTGCCGAAATTTAGCCATTTTCGACCAAAAAGGGCACTTTTTGGGTAAAAATGGAGCAACAATGGGGGAGGTACTGTACCAGACGCGGGGGTACATACATACCGTACCAGCGAGCGGGCGATACTGTACCTTTTGGGGGGATCCCCGAAACAGAAACAGCACTGCTCAAAGCAACAGACGATTTCTGTTCATGAAACCCCAAATGTCAACCATTTCGTCACCCACCTTTCGTCGCACACGCGTGTTCACATGTCGTGTGCGTGTGGCACTGGTGATCTCTTCATTGCGTTTACGTTTCTTGGCTGACTGAAAGACAAACATGAACATTTAACGAGGTCGCGTCGCGTTTGTCATTTCGTATTTTAATTACGTGAGCAGTTTTTAGTTTCGATTACGATGCTCATGCTGAAATTGTGTGCTCACACATCAACGGGTGCTTAGTGAGAAAAAAGAACCATTATCTTAATTGCAAGCGTCATGCGCCAAGCAAACAGGAACTATCGATTGAAAACAAAAAAAAGAACTTTCGACTTGAAACGGAGACTAATTGATCCAACTGAAACATTTGAACAAATAACATTCAGCCCCACCCTTACCTGTGGATCTAATCCCGCCATCATTGCAGCATTGTTATTCGTACGTCGTTTGAGAGGTGGTCGTTGTGATGGAGTGACTTGCACTGTCGGTTCACTGGCCTCCAGGTGCTCGCTTTGGTTTGCCAACGAACTAGAGTTGGAAACTGTGACGTTGTAACGAAGGCATGAGGTTAAAGTGAATGTTGGAAGGCAGGTTTCAACCACATGAGGGCGGTGCATTAGGTCATCGCCAGTGCGGTAAAAGCGTTCTGTTGCTCGATCTACTTTGGAGCCAGGCATCGCACGAGAATTAACATGCCAGTAGAATTTGCTTGGCAACCCAGCTACAAAATCTTTGCCCACCTGATGTCGAACATATCATCCCGACTGTTCGTTGGAATGGCGCTGTCTGCTGTCGAGTTGTGGGTACTCAGCGATCGCTGTAAGCAATCACCGTCAGTGAACAATGGGTTCTGTTTTGCAGGCATTGGCACCAGGTAACAGGCCACAATGAAAAATGCAAGCCGCTGTTTCGCACTTGACTGCTATGCAGTCCAGTGCCAAACAACGTGTCTATACGGGTGAACTCCAGAGTGAATCGACTGTCAACACCTCGCAGAACACGAGAACGCAACCAAGTCATACTCATGCCCACCACAGCGAAATATCCTTGAGCTATGTGAAAGCAGCACAGCCGAGGAAAGCCGAGTCAAGCTCAAACCCACACTCCATGACAACAAGGCAACCAACCATATAAACAGGTGGTGGTGACACAGTTTGCTGTTGTCGTGCCACACTGCGGGTGACGACGTGGGGGCGCACCATGGTCGGATGGGAAAGAATTGGTGATCAAACGCTCAGTGGGAAAGACACCAGTAGTGAAACCAATATTAAGATAATCACAAGGACTATGAAAAACCAACTACATATGAGTATCGTTGTATTGATATTAATTGTTGACCAATATAAAGATAGATGAATAGCGTGGGAATACAGACCCGACCTCACACCAGTCCACAGAAAATTGGCATCCACGTTCTCGACTTTTTATGCAAAATGGATATTTCAATCAAAGAGGAATTATTCAGTCAGAGGAAGAAACTTGAGCTGTACACAATTTGAGTTCCAAATCCTCAACCCAAACTTATGATTCTTTACATTTGTGATGTGATGAACAAGTCCGTTAAAATACAACATCAACTGGATAAAAGCAAAATGCTTGCTTTTTATTGAATAATAAAATGCGTAATGAAAATATGTACCTACTAACGAAACGGAAAGGACAAGAGAAAACATAACATTCGAACGAAACGAATCAATAAAATAAAAGAACTACTACTGCCATCAATACCCAGTTGACTCAACCAAAGACGAGGTATTGAAAAATAGCACAACAAAGAACACAAATTATTTTATGCACACGATAATAAACGTGGAAGAACATTGAATATATCTCGATAAACGAGACACAAATGCAATGACGAAATACAACAGCTGGTTTCAGCACGAACGAAAAATTTCAAGCTGCCTGTCTGCCCAATAGCAGTGTACGTATAATACCGCACCACGATATATTTACAATCATCGGACCGACAGTTTATTTTCCTTCGCGTTGCGCTGATAAAAAAACTTCAAAAACAAAATAGGCCAAAACAACCATAAATAATTACATCAATTCAATGCATACAATCATCATTCGCGTCTGATGCGTCGCACGAGGGCGATGTCCCTGGGAATAATGGTGACGCGACGGGCGTGGATGGCGCACGCGTTCGAGTCCTCGAACAATGTCACTAGGTACGACTCGGCTGCCTAAAACATGAACAAAATGGTTGATTTTGGTTGGTTGGGATCAGTGTAGTGGCAGGCAGATGGTTGCAAGGTACCCTTGGGGGGGATGGATCCAGATGGTTGCAAGGTACCCCCCTACCCAGCCTCCAGAAGGTTGCATGGTACCCCTGGGGTCCGAAAAAAGGGTGTTTTTTGCATGCTTTTTTCTGCAAAATTGGCCGAAAAAATGGTACTTTTTTGCATTTTGGCCGAAAATTTGCCCAAAATAGCTATTATATGGAGCGCGCGCGATTTTTGGGGTTTTGAGGTCGAAAACACCCATTTTTGCCGATAAAAACCATAAATTTATGGTTGCAAGGTACCCTCCGGGGTGGTTGCAAGGTACCTACCCTTCCCCCCCATCCCCCCCCAAGGGGTGGTTGCAAGGTACCTACTCCTTAGGGGGGGAATCCCCCCCCCATCCCCCCCAGCCACTACACTGGTTGGGATCAAATTTGTTCATTTTTTGCTTTCATTCGTAGTGCAAGCATGGGGTCACAGCGGTGCCCGTCGCAGCTCGCACAGTCCAATAAAATGTGTGCGTCAGGCAGGACACCATATCAGTGCGAGACAACACACCAGGTGGCCACTGGCCACCATGTAACGCGTAACGCGACCTCAAAAAATGTTTGTAAGAGCAGATCTAATGCCTCACTTACAACATCACTTAAAAGAACATCACTTGCTGCGCAGCGCAGTGCAACTGCAAGCCACTGAACGAGTCAACAAACCCTGCCAACCTCCTGCAAAGCTTGTAAGGCCAGCGCGTGAAATCGGAGTGGCTCACTCGGCCACGGACGCATTTCTTCGGTGATTTCGCGCACCTGAAAAGGATAAAAATCTCCGACCGACAGATTTTCTCAATGCATAATGCATAATTTTCAGTTCTGTCAACATGTCCTGTGATCTGTCCTGATGTCCGTGATCTTTCTCTCTCCTTGGCGCTTTTTGTAGCTTTTATTTGCTGTGGTTTTGTTATAACCAGTGTTGTAACTATTTTCATTTCCGTAATTGTCCCACCCGGTCTTGTAACTGTGCTTCTATCACTAATTTACGTGCATGGTTTTATGCGTCACTGAGAGCAATAAACCAACCAACAGATTTTCTCAATTTACTTACCCATGGTGCTTCTATGATGGAAATTTGTTCAAAACGAACCAGTCGTGAGAACGGCAGTTTCGGTATCAAAGTGTGCGTGGATTTCTGGAATTTGCGAATTTCCATCAGCGCACGCGTGCCCGGCCGGTAGCGCTGACGTTTCTTCGTCGTTCGACGGCTGTCAGCCCGCGAAATCTGAATCAGGGCTAGGTTTTCAAAAATCGCCAAATGCAATTTGCTCCCAGACCTAGAATCTGATTTGTCTGAATTTTGGGTGTAATTTATGTACCTGGAATTTCGGTTTGCCGGCAACATGGGAAACTCTAAATGCAACTTGGGCGAACCCGCCAGGCGCTTCAAATCGGAGGTGAAAACAAATAGCTCTTTGGGAAATCAATAAAACGTTTTCTGATAGGTCTGAGTTCAGAAAACACTGACCAACCGATGTGGAAATCTCGATGGTTGTATGAAAACAAAGAGAAAACAAACGCACATTGTGCAGTAATGCAGTATGCGAAATTACTGTACAATTTTCAATTTTTTGTAAATATGTGCTGCGATCTGTCCTGATATGCGTGAACTTTCGCTCTCCTTGGCGCCTTTTACAGCTTCTATTTGCTGTGGTTTTGTTATATCTAATGCAACATGCAACTATTTTTATACCCGTAATTTTCCGGCCCGACGTATGCTTTTATCACAGTTTATCTGTGTTGTTTTATACGTCGTTGAAGAGCAATAAACCAATAAACGCAAACATACGCACTCGTTTCTGATTCTGTTTGTGGTGATATTCTTGTCTTTCTCGTAGTTCATCGTCCCTTGCCCCATGGTGCATGTGTTTCTGGGCGGCCTGTAACAACAATAGGTTTGTTCTTCAATGTGAATTTTCACTTTTATTCAATTTCGCACAAAAGGAATCAGCAAGGATTATCACCTGTCTCGATTTTGAAACAACTACTGGTGGTTTGGGGCTGATTAAACGGGAATTAACCGTTGCGGCCTGCGCGCGCGCGATTGCCTGTGGAGCAAACTGTCTGGCTCCGCTCGAGTACAATGACGAGTCACGTGAAACATCAAGTTCGCGAATCTTCACGCCGCCAGCGCGCCCGGTGCGAGCCTGAACAAAATCAAGTTTATTATGGTTGTTGTAACATCTTGACGCTATTTACGCGTTCATTTCGGGAACGCATCGCGAACCTCGTTTTGGTTGAACACAGGTCCGCTGGCATCGGACGCATTTTCGATTGAGTAATCCAAGTCCGGATCAGGTCGGTCTGCAAATACAGCGCGAGTAAAGCGCAGTTGCGAGAAAACAGTGTAGTGGCGGGGGGCGGATGGGGGTATTCCCCCCTAAGGAGTAGGTACCTTGCAACCACCCCTTGGGGGGGGAAGGGTAGGTATTGGTCGCACAATGACTTTATAAGAATTGGTCAAATTTTTTTCCTGAATCGCAAAGCAGGCTGGTGACGGGGCAATGACGTTGCGTTGCGCGAACGCACACAAAGCATGTAGTAAAGAGAATGTTTCAGACCTGCGGCAACGTGGTTGATCTGCTAGATTATTTTCAGCTGAAAATGTTTTGTGAGAATCACAAATAGCACAGTGGTTAAGAGTGACTGAACGTGAAAATCAGGATTGATTTTGATGAATTCTTATATGGTCATTGTGCGACCAATACCTTGCAACCACCCCGGAGGGTACCTTGCAACCATCAATTTATGGTTTTTATAGGCAAAAATGAGTGTTTTTCGACCTCAAAACCCCAAAAATCGCGCGCTCCGCGCGCAAACCTCCATATAATAGGTATTTTAGGCAAATTTTCGGCCAAAATGCAAAAAGTACCATTTTTTCGGCCAAATTTGCAGTTAAATGCATGCAAAAACACCCTTTTTTCGGACCTCAGGGGTACCTTGCAACCTCCCGGAGGCTGGGTAGGGGGGTACCTTGCAACCATCTGGATCCATCCCCCCCAAGGGTACCTTGCAACCATTTGCCTGCCACTACACTGCGAGAAAACCAGTTCTTTATATTTTGTGAGAAAGAACCGAAGACATTTACAGAGGATAAATTTCCAATAGAGGGTGTTAAATAGGTACAGGGTATTTTGATCCAAAAAAACTGCCGGGAACAAGGGTGAAGCACAGTGAAATGCAAAGGCACAATAAACTATCTAAGACAGAATCTGCTCAAAACCTCAAGTTAATATTGGTTTTAATCTCGACGCTTTTCAGGACTGACGAACTTCCAGCATGTTGAAAAAAGCTCAAGAACCAGCTCGTCATGGCCATGCATGTTGTTGTGTAAGATCATAAGCACTTGTTAACCTGCACACAACCCAATGAACGAAGGGAGTGCTTTAACTCATTTGAAAAAAGATAAAAGGGCCTTCAAATATGTGAGTAACGTGACACGGTACGGTAACCAACATTGTTGCGGTCTGATAGCGAACGATTCAGCCACCAGAGGTACATTGGCAGCCGGTCTCAACGGCACACGTCGAGCGGATGTGCCTGGAAACGGCGAAGGCGAATCGAAATCTTGACCAATTCGTTGCAACGGCGAGTCTTTGCTGAAACTGCCGTGACGCGCTTGCTCGATCGATGGGGATCGGCCGAAATTCTCGACGTCGAAACGTCCTGCAAGTGCAAATGAAGGCATTTTGCCTTGCTTGCAAAGAGAAACGAATTTTTTTAACCGAATGAGATTTCAAACAAGAAAAGGAAGAAAAACAACCATGACAAGAACTCACGATTTGGTTTAGATTTTGATCTTTTCATTCGATTTTTTTTGTTAGTGTTACAATGTAACACTTCGCCGTGTTTTATCCACACGCACCTGCTATTTAAAAATAGCCACCGTGAAAACCTAAAGACAAGGGGGCTCCATGCAGTGTAGTTCGTGGGGGGCAGTATAGTGGCTGGGGGGGGATGGGGGGATTCCCCCCTAAGGAGTCTTGCAACCACCCCTTGGGGGGGATGGGGGAAGGGTAGGTACCTTGCAACCACCCCGGAGGGTACCTTGCAACCATCAATTTATGGTTTTTATAGGCAAAAATGGGTGTTTTTCGACTTCAAAACCCCAAAAATAAACCTCCATATAATAGGTATTTTAGGGAAATTTTCGGCCAAAATGCAAAAAAGTACCAATTTTTCGGCCAAATTTGCAGTATAATGCATGCAAAAAACACCCTTTTTTCGGACCTCAGGGGTACCTTGCAACCTCCCGGAGGCTGGGTAAGGGGGTACCTTGCATGCTTGCAACCATCCAGAGGTCGCAATCGGGCCGGGCCGGGCCGGAGATTTGGAGGGTCGGCGTCGGGCCGGGCCGGGCACCCCGGCCCGCAGCTTCTGAAGTGACTTATTTTACTGAAAAAGTAGGGTTTTTTTTGTCAAAAATACTAAAATTTCTGACGGATTCAGCAAGTAAGTGATCAGTATTGTCCAGTGGTGTGGCTACCCAGGCGTGCAATCAACCTACTGTACGACCAGAAAGGCCTGCAATCAACCTACCTGCTGTACCGGCCGAGCTTGGGGGGGGGGGGCGGGGAACAAAATTTTTTATGTCTAAATTTAGATGAAAATGTACTCTAAAACCCTCATTTCGCGCGCAGCGCGCGATTTTTCGATTGTTTGGAGTGAAAAATATCGATTTTATACCATTTTGAGCCAAAAATAGCAACCTACTGTACCAGCCGGGGGGCGGCGACCTACCTACTGTACCAGGATGGCGCGTCATCTACCTTACCTACCTATACTTGCGGGCCGAAAAAAAAACCGTTTTTTTTCGGAAAAAAACCGAAAAAAAACCGTTTTTTTCCGAGGCCCGGAAAAATTCTTTTTTTATTTTTCCGGAAATTTTTCCAAGTGGCAACTTTTGGAAAAAAACGGTTTTTTTCCAAAAATTTCCGATATATTTTCAAAGGGGACGAAAGGACAGTGTTGTTGGTGGGGGGGGGGGGGTTTGGGGGGGGGGGGGGGGGGGGGGGGGTGGGGGGGGCCCCCCCCCCCGTACAGTAGGTGTCCCCCCTCGCCTGGTACAGTAGGTATCCCCCGATGTTTGGCATGGTACAGTAGGTATCCCCCCCCCCCCCGATTTTCACCCCGGTACAGTAGGTATCCCCCCCCGGTTTTGCCCAAAAAGTGCCAATTTTTGACCAAAATGGCCAAAATTAGTGTAAAATCAGTGGTTTTTGCCTCAAATTACCCAAAATTCGCGCGCTACGCGCGCAAATACCACGTTTTCACACGATTCCACACATAATAAACACATTAAAAATTTTCACCCCAAAACCTAACCCCCCCCCCAAACCCCCCTAGGTACATAACCCCCCCCAGGCCATCGGCTCTGGTACAGTAGGTATCCCCCCTCTCTGAGCGCGGTACAGTAGGTATCCCCCCTCCAGAGTACCTCCAACACTGCGAAAGGATGTTGTCAAAACCAATGTAAATCGGTGCTAAACAGTTCAAAATGAGCACTTTTTAATCTCCAAGTGCATTTTTACCCTGTTTCAGGCCATTTCCCGACAAAATTTTCTCCAAAATAGGCGTTTTTGGACCATGGGTATCCTTAAGTACTGGAAAAATATTTGGAAAAAAACGGTTTTTTTCCGGAAAAAAACGGTTTTTTTTCCAAAAATATATTTTGCGGAAAAATACGCAAGTATATACCTACCTACTGTACCTAGGGGGGACCCCCACCCCCCGCCCCGGCCACACCATTGGTATTGTCTATCTGGCGACTTTTTCATGGAAAACAATGAATTTTCAACCAAAAAATAGATTCAAAAATCGCAAAAATTATGACAAAAATTGGGTTGAAATCTGAGCCGAAAATTCGGGCCGGGCCGGGCCGGAGATTTGGGGGTTCGGGCCGGGCCGGGCCGGAGATTTGGGGGTACGGGTCGGGCCGGGCCGGGCCGGAGATTTGGGGGCTCGGGCCGGGCCGGCCAAACCCGGCCCGATTGCGACCTCTGCAACCATCTGGATCCATCCCCCCAAGCAGTGTAGTTCCTGGTCCGGCGCGGCGGTTAGTGTACCTACCCCTTTTTTCCGTGCGGCGGTTAGTGTACCTCCCTGGGGGGAAGGGGGGGGGGAAGACCCAAATCCAGGAAAAAGTCACTTTTTGGGGTAGAAAATTTGACCGATTTTTGCCCCTTTTTGGAAAAAATTCTTCATAAAAAGGGTATATTGGCGACTTTTGACATCATTGACCTAAAAATCACTCATTTTAGGCCTAAAAATGCCCATTTTAGGCCTAAAAATGCCAATTTTAGGAAGAAATTGAGGCGATTAGTGTACCTGGCGCGGCGGTTAGTGTACTAGTGTACCTTGGTCACGGCGGTTAGTGTACCTTAGGGGGGGACCCCCCCCCTCCCCCCCAGGAACTACACTGCCCCCAAGGGTACCTTGCAACCACCGTAAAAACCTAAATAGAAGGGGGGGCTCTATTAACTCACTGACCCCATTTTGGGGGGCTCTATTACGGGGGGGCTTCTATTAATTCACTGACCCAAACCGGAAAAAATTGTTCCCAGAAATACCCCTAAAAACCCCAAAAAAGGGGTTTGAAAGGATGTTTTTTCGCTTGTAATTGCATTTATTCGTGTCTATTCGTCAATAAGAGGCGTATTATGTGCTCTGAACGAACAACAAACGTGCATAAATGTACCTGTGCACCACTATCAAGCCTTAATACACTACTGTAGAGGCGATGTTACTTGGGGGGGGCTCTATTCCGTGGGGCTCTATTCCGGGGGGGGGCTCTATTAATTCACTGACCCCTTTTTGGGGGGGGCTGTATTACGGGGGGGGGGCTCTATTCCGGGGGGGGGGCTGTATTTAGGTTTTTTTACAGAGGTCGCAATCGGGCCGGCCCGACCTCGGGCCGGGCCGGGCCGGGCCGCGATTTTGGGCTTTTGGCTCGGGCCGGGCCGGGCCGGGCCGGAGATTTGGAGGGTCGGGCCGGGCCGGGCCGGGCACCCCGGCCCGAAGCTTCTGAAGTGACTTAATTTACTGAAAAAGTAGGGGTTTTTTTGTCCAAAATACTAAAATTTCTGACGGATTCAGCAAGTAAGCGATCAGTATTGTCCAGTCGTGTGGCTACCCAGGCGTGCAATCAACCTACTGTACCACCAGAAAGGCCTGAAATCAACCTACCTACCTACTGTACCGACCGGCCGAGCTAGGGGCGGGGGAACAAAATTTTTATGTCCAAGTTTAGATGAAAATGTACTCTAAAACCCTCAAAATTTTTCGATTATTTGGAATGAAAAAATATGGATTTTATACCATTTTGAGCCAAAAATAGCAACCTACTGTACCAGCCGGGGGGCGGCGACCTACCTACTGTACCAGGATGGCGCGTCATCTACCTACTGTACCTTAGGGGCAGAGGTCGCAATCGGGCCGGCCCGACCTCGGGCCGGGCCGGGCCGGGCCGGGCCGGGCCGAGCCGGGCCGGGCCGCGATTTTGGGCTTTTGGCTCGGGCCGGGCCGGGCCGGGCCGGAGATTTGGAGGGTCGGGCCGGGCCGGGCCGGGCACCCCGGCCCGAAGCTTCTGAAGTGACTTATTTTACTGAAAAAGTAGGGTTTTTTTGTCCAAAATACTAAAATTTCGGACGGATTCAGCAAGTAAGTGATCAGTATTGTCCAGTCGTGTGGCTACCCAGGCGTGCAATCAACCTACTGTACCACCAGAAAGGCCTGAAATCAACCTACCTACTGTACCGACCGGTCGAGCTAGGGGGGAACAAAATTTTTTATGTCCAAGTTTAGATGAAAACGTACTCTAAAACCCTCAAAATTTTTCGATTATATGGAATGAAAAATATGGATTTTATACCATTTTGAGCCAAAAATAGCAACCTACTGTACCAGCCGGGGGGCGGCGACCTACCTACTGTACCAGGATGGCGCGTCATCTTACCTACTGTACCTAGGGGGGACCCCCCAGCCACACCATTGGTATTGTCTATCTGGCGACTTTTTCATGGAAAACAATGAAATTTCAACAAAAACATTGATTCAAAAATCGCAAAAATTATGACAAAAATTGGGTTAAAATCTGAGCCAAAAATTCGGGCCGGGCCGGGCCGGAGATTTGGGGGTTCGGGCCGGGCCGGGCCGGAGATTTGGGGGTACGGGTCGGGCCGGGCCGGGCCGGGCCGGAGATTTGGGGGCTCGGGCCGGGCCGGGCCGGCCAAACCCGGCCCGATTGCGACCTCTGCTTAGGGGGGACCCCCCAGCCACACCATTGGTATTGTCTATCTGGCGACTTTTTCATGGAAAACATTGAAATTTCAACAAAAAAAATTGATTCAAAAATCGCAAAAATTATGGCAAAAATTGGGTTAAAATCTGAGCCAAAAATTCGGGCCGGGCCGGGCCGGGCCGGGCCGGAGATTTGGGGGTTCGGGCCGGGCCGGGCCGGAGATTTGGGGGTACGGGTCGGGCCGGGCCGGGCCGGGCCGGAGATTTGGGGGCTCGGGCCGGGCCGGGCCTGCCAAACCCGGCCCGATTGCGACCTCTGTTTTTTTACCATTTGCCTGCCACTACACTGGTGGGGGGAGGGGGTCCGGGGTCCCCCCTAAGCAGTGTAGTGGCTGGGGGGGGATGGGGGGGGGATTCCCCCCCCCCCTAAGGAGTAGGTACCTTGCAACCACCCCTTGGGGGGGGGATGGGGGGGGGGGAAGGGTAGGTACCTTGCAACCACCCCGGAGGGTACCTTGCAACCATCAATTTATGGTTTTTATAGGCAAAAATGGGTGTTTTTCGACCTCAAAACCCCAAAAATCGCGCGCTCCGCGCGCAAACCTCCATATAATAGGTATTTTAGGCAAATTTTCGGCCAAAATGCAGAAAAGTACCAATTTTTCGGCCAAATTTGCAGTATAATGCATGCAAAAAACACCCTTTTTTTCGGACCTCAGGGGTACCTTGCAACCTCCCGGAGGCTGGGTAGGGGGTACCTTGCAACCATCTGGATCCATCCCCCCCCCAAGGGTACCTTGCAACCATCTGCCTGCCACTACACTGCCCCTAAGGTACACTAACCGCCGCGACCAAGGTACACTAGTACACTGACTAACCGCCGCGCCAGGTACACTAACCGCCTCATATTTTTGCCTAAAATAGGCATTTTTAGGCCTAAAATGGGCATTTTTAGGCCTAAAATGGGTGATTTTTAGGTCAATGATGTCAAAAATCGCCAAAATACCCTTTGTATGGAGAATTTCTTCCGAAAAAGGGCAAAAATCGGTCAAATTTTCTAAATCAAAAAGTGACTTTTGGATCGGGCCGCGGGCCGACATGCATCTCCTGCCTGACGCCGACGCCCCCGACTCCAAAACGAAAAGGAAAAGAAAATTTTCGAATTTCGCGGCGGCGGAGGATCAAGTTTTTGATAGAACTGTGCCACTCACGACCCGAGCTTTGCATGTTGCTTATTTTTTGCATTTTTTGTGTGATCCCGCGTGTGTTCATCTGCGTGCATGACCGTAGTGAAGAAGCACTGGTCGGTCAGCCACCAACGGGCTTGCGAACACAACTGATTGTATGTATGTATAATACATCTATGCGCATATCTATCATATCTAATACATCTATGTATGTGTTACATCGACGAGCCGGCCATGTCTGCGTGCACTCTGTGTGTGCTTTCCCTTGCACTTTGACGCTGGGAGTGTATAAAGATGCGCGTGAGACGGAAGTGCAATACTTTTTTCTTAAGTACGGAAACAGGTCATGCACGGACTTGTGCATACCGGGGAATAATATGTTCTATTGTTCAGATTTTTTTTATAAAAAATCAATTTATGGACTTCAACACAACTTTCACATCATGAACACAAACGTAATCACTGTATTGAACACACAAGTGACCCCCATCCAAATCATATCCAATCGGAAACACAACGTGTTGCACAAATAATCGAAATCGCTGTCAGTCTCTGTCGTTTTCAGATGTTTCAAGATCGTCTCATGCATTTCGTACACTTGTTGCAGCTAGAGATTTATTTGCATTTTTTCCGTTTCTTAGTCTCACTCAAATACAAGTTGGCATCAAAAAGTAGCACTTGTGGCCAGGATCTCGGAATGGTACCTGATTTCTGCACCCGATCTTCAGGGAACGAGTTATGGAGCGCCGAAGTTTCGAAGCTACGCTCCACGGCTTGACCATGCGAAAATCGGGCCAAAAACAGGGGTGATCCGACAGAAGGGCAACTTTTTGAGACCATAAGTGAGCCTAAACCCCTTTAAAGAAACCACACAAACTAACGAGCATTTCCTCTTTGATTGCTGACGCGAACACTTGTTGCGTCGATTGATCATAAAGCTGGAAAAAGATCGCTTTGTTTCCTCACCATCCATGATGGTAAGGGTTTGCGGTTCGTTAGTGTATTGGAGGTCATATACATAGTTGCATAAAAACCTCATTTGTAAATATAAAGACGCAAAAATTGACAAAATATGCAAATCATCGACCTTTGGATTTCGCAAATGATCAATGATGAGGCAGTTGCACCATCTTGGTATGAGCCGACAAGTGATGATGAACGAATGGAGGTACATGATGGCCACGGCCAACAGCGAACCACCAAGAACCACTGACAACTCGATAAGAATGAAAATACCTGCGATATGGCGCAAGACTTTCAGGTGGAGGTGATATACGTCAAGTGATTATCCCGTGTATTCACAAGTTCTGACGTTGACCTGGCGCATTGCCCGGCTTCGAAAACGGGTCAGCGACCTCAAAACGAGGTTGCGGCCATTTTTTACGGCTTAATACTTGTCGAAGAATTCGATGTCTTGTAATCTTTGAGTCAACAATTGATTAAACTAAACCTAATTTCGGAAACTGGCTGGAGTTTTTCGGCATGGTTTCTGCGACGGCCACGAGTACAACGGACAGCGACAGCAAAGCAGTTAGACCGATGGAAACCTGAAACTTATGTTGGCAAAAAATCACCTTTCACTATTTTTATGAGCGTGATCAAATCTACTCAGTCTATAATCACCCCACCCTTTCATCCCGATCTCGTAACTCTGATGTCGGACTGAACAATCCAACCAACGTGAGAAATGTGATGATTGACGCAGGAATGGTTTGTGTCAGCGTATAGAATCCTAAAGCCCTTTGGTTTGTCACATTATATTTGGGATAATTCGGCTTGAGACTGCCAAACCTGACTTTCTGCTGATTGTCACACTGTATTTGACTCCATCGAAGACAACTGAATTATAGTTTTCAGTCTCGTACGTCAGTGTTTGGTGTTCAAGATCGCATTTGTCGACCGTCCATTCTGAAAATTAGATTGCAAAGCTTTGGGTATGTTTTCCACAGGGTTTTTCCCATTTTTTAAAGTGCTGCTTGCAGTTTGTTACCGGCATTATTTATTTCCCGACAGGATCCCTTGATTTTTGTATCGGAGTTCTGCGCCTTGAGTTGCAGCTGTTCTTGAAAATACGTGAACGACGTGTAGGAAGCGTTGCAAATCTGAAGTTGGTGACAAGCTGACCTACCTATTGCAAAATCTTGTCTTTGTCATCATGCCCATTGCAGGGTGGTTTGACACTTTGGCTTTGAATGAAATGTTGTATCTGACCTGCCTATCAGACGGGAAATTTTTGACATTGAATGGACAATTGACAGTGACCAGTTCATACACCGCGATTCGAACTGTGCCATCAGCCAACACACTTGCATAATCATCGTCATATTTGTTGATCTTTTCGACTTCGTTGCTGTAAGCATTATACTTTTCCTTACTTATAAATTCTTGAAAAATTAATTTAATCCATTTCTGTAACATTTCAGTGGCGAACAACTGCGGCGTCCAGATGTCCTTCTTCAAAATGTTTATCGAAACGATCCCACTGTAATTGCGTGGGTCCCACATCAGACTCGGGTCATGCCAGGCCTGAGGAAACGTTGTGAGGTGTGGTCTTTATTAAAAATTGGTTGTTTATGCAAAATTCGTTATTTTAGTTTTAGGCGCCCATTTGGCCGATCTTCCCGACGGGCGACACGGGCGAGAGGGGCGAGAAGGGGCGAATTACGGGCGCACGTAAAGTATAGCTCGCCCCTATGCAAACGGTTCATTTCGACTTGCACCGCTTGCACCTTGTGCACATCGCCCCTAATCTCACTTTAGGGTAGGGTGGCCCAAAAGTGTGCACACTGCGCGACCGTGATACAGTGTGGGTTTTATTACACCGATGTGTATGATGCATACGGATACACGACAAAGTACAATCAGCTTCCTGTTAATGTGTTCATTCATTGTGATAAACTTGTGTTCATACTATAGTTATGTGGATATTCGTACAGACTTGACCCGAGACATACAAATAAAAGGATCGTGCACCATTTGATTATTCACAAGTTTGCAGCGAAAGCACAAAAATTGAGCGAGAAAGGAAAAGTCGGGAAGAAAAACAGCAAAAAAAACGTAACGGACCAACCACAAATTATGGTTTTCACTTTAGCCTGTATTACATTGAAATGAAAAGACCGCGCACAATTTAATCATTCATAAAAACATCGAGATGGACCACAAATTTCAGCGACAAAGAAAAAGCCAGCATGAAAAACGAACCGTAACAACCAGAAAGAACAAACTGTGGTGTTCATTTAAATCTCTGTGTTATGTACATACAAATTATATGATCGCGCACAATTTGATAATTGGTGAGATCACCCACAAGGGACAAAAATTGAGCGACAAACAAAAAGTCACGATGAAAAATATAGCGAAAAGACGCGTAAAAACAGAAAACACACAAATTATCGTTCTCAATTATTAATCTCATCGTATTAATCACGCATACCTTTTACGGTGACTTGGACGGGTCGTAGTCTTCCGACGGCCTACCGTTGTGTTCCTCATCGATGCTCAGCGGTTCGACGTATTTGCGATAATCGCAGCCGAATATGTTGAACAACTGCCGCAGCACTTTTCGTTTCTCGTTTGCGTTCGAGTTTCGGATGTACTCCGCGGTGGCGTCGTGCATGTGCACCCATTTGTATCTGTCGCCCTGCTCTCCGTCATCCAGCAGGTGTACGTACGGGTATCTAAATTCAATTCCCATTTATTTTACGTCGACTTATCTTTTACTATGTGATATCATCATATTACGTACCTTTTGAACACACATTCGTTGTTGCAATGCACCAACTGCAGCGTGTGATGCCATTCGCCGTTCTTGATCGTGCTCTCTTGTGTCACGAAGAACCATCGGTGTTCTCCTTTCTTCGGCGGCTTGTCCATGTTGCGCACAAGGAATTTCTGAAACAGATACGTACATGTTCATGCGCCTGATATTGTTATGTATCAGTGAAACGTTGCAGTGAAAGGGTATGTACCTTGCAGGTCGCGCAACGAGCCAGCAACACCTGCATCACCGTCATTCCGGGGTAGTACTTTGATTCGAATTCCAGGTCGTCGTGTTTGAATGTATGCGTCACCTGGGGTTCAACCATGATTTTTGTAACTTGTGTTCTTCGGTTGCAAGTTTAGATAGTAGTTTGCAACAAATCATAGCTAACCCCGCTTCCTTCGCGCACATACGTCACTTGTTCGTTTGTGTTTGCTGTCGTCGGTTGTTTGCCGGCATTGATTGCCTCGTTCAACACAAACGCATCGTACTGCGTCAGGATCATAGGCCACTCTGACAGATGGTGTCTGCCGGGTTGTTTGGACGCTTCGATCAATTCGTTCGTCACGTCTGAAATACTGTGATTCTTAGCACTTTTGTCTTAAATTTTTTATATTACATTTTTTATATTTTACCGCCGTTCATCGGGAAGAACACCATGTTTGGCCGTTTGTGCCAGTCCGCTGCGGTGTACGGCTCTGTTCGGTCGCATGGCGGAACCATCATGCGGTTGACCCTTTCACTGTGCTCATAACGCTGCAGGCGGACGGCGTTTTCTGCAACCACGTTCGCGTCGTTTATGGAACAGTTCTTGTTATTTTTCAAGCCATTTTTTGCAAATTTGTGCCAGTTACCTGTTTTTGCACATGTCATGTATATTGACTTCTCAGCCAGTTCGGGAGCGCAGTACGGGAAATCGGAATAGATTCCCGGTTTCTGACTGTCGTGTAGCACTTTGGCGTCCATTTTTGGCAGCGTGGGTGGCTGGCGTGGCGGAACTGGAACGTTTCTCTTGTGCGTTCACGTTGTGAGTGGCGTGTCAAATTATTAAATAACTGTGGTGGAGCACGTGCTGCATGGGCGGCAGGACTTACTTCCCAGCCGTTCTGCGAGGTTGGCTGATTCCAGTTCGCGGTCTTCATTGGACAACGTGCGCACTGTTCTGGCCGCTTTCGATTTCGTCGTCGGCTGTTCGGGGTAACTTATATTTGGCTTAACTTATATGTGTGGTACAAGTACCACATGTGTGTGAAAGGTTTCGTAGTATTTACCTGGTTCGTCAATTGTGCCGCTGCCTTGCGTGCGTCGCTCACAGTCGGCCTTGTTTGTTTTGCTGCTTTTTCGTGCGTTTTTGCAGCTGCCATCGGCACTTCTATCTCTGATCAAGTATGTTCAGAGTGAGTACATGACATTGTTATGGTTAGACATCAGCGCGGAAAGTAACGTTAATCACCTTGTATTGCAACTTGCATTGTGTGCTGTTCGGATCCATCGAGCGTATCCGATGCATCGGCTCCGCCGTTCACCGGCACGCGTTCCAGTTCTTCCACTCCGCTATCGCTGTCGTCGTCGCGTTGTGGTTCTGTGAATGCGCGATATACATTTTTTTGTAACGTGCCTTAAATGTAGAGCACCCTTCCGCAGTACGTACCTGCTTTGGTCAAAACCGTCGTCAGTTCCTCCTCGTCTTCGCTCCAAATGCTCACCCCGGTGTGCAATCCGCGCGTAGTTGTGCGCCGCATGTCCTTTTGGCCTGCATTGCGCGGGGAGGACTGTTTGTTTACATTTTTCTAATTGATTTTTATTGAAGGCTGTTTTCTTGTTTAACGTACCCTTCTTGTCTTTCGTTCCAGCCCTCGTCACGGGGAATTCGATGGAATGAACGTAGCTGTGTGCGGATTGGTCGCGTTGTAGCGCGTCAATCAGTTTCTCGACGCCTTGCACCTGCAAATTTTAATGTTAATCACGTGGTTGGTTGTGTACGCTGTCGTAAGTAAACGATGGGAGTTAACCATCAACAAGTGGAACGGTGTCTCGTTGTTGCACATTGAGCTCAAGTGCTGCGCGACTGCCTGCGTATGAGGGCAGAATTTCATGTGTCGGAAGTTAACGCATGGTCGGCCGTTCAGTCCCGATTTGCACAGGAGCCAGTGGAATCCACGCAGTGATGTCGGTCCACGTTTGCCGATCATTTCGTTGCACATGTTGTCGATCATCGCATGTATTGTTTTGGTGTTCTAAACAAAACCGTTCAGCTAAACATATAAACATACTGTTTCGTACTTATTACATTTTTACTTACGGTGCCCGGGCGTGGTTTTGCGACGGCCGTGGCCCTGTCCCATCCGGTTATTGGCTCATCAGTGGGGTCCACGGTACCCGCATCCCTGTGAAAATATGTGAACACCACGTCTTCGCTGCATTTTTGCCCGGCAACCATCGATTGCGCCCAGTGCGACGCTGAGACTCCTTTTGGGAACATCATGTGCGCTGAAAATAGCTATCGGAGCACTAATGTTGCGAACATTGAGAGCCTATGTTTGTCATCGTGTGCGTTAACTTACGGCCGAGGTTCATCAATGCCAACTTCGCGCTCCTGTTCACCGTGGGCAGTTGTGAGTTTGGCACTTGCGACAAAGCATCCTGCAATTAATCGCAATTATGTTTCGGTTTTTCTGTCACTATTTTCATCCTGCACTTGCCTTGGCAGTGTCAGACAGCACAATTGCCGATCTGTGTCGCTCTCCCAATGTCTCGCACTGCAAATCACGCAGTCCTTCGGTGATTGTCGACGCAAAGTTCTGCACATAGGTCACAAAATCGGCGGCGTTATCCGTTTCCTTGTTCTTCTTTTGTAGGCGTTGGTTGTGCCTTTCGGTGTCGTTGTTCGTGTCCGGAATCTGAGCAATTATGATGGGTCGCGTGTTTGCACGTGGGCTTCATTGACATGATCATTAATGGAACCGTCAGTCAACCTGGGGGTCCACGTCGTTGTTGCTGAACTTGCCGTTCGACAACTGGTTCACCATGCTTTTGTACCAGTATCTGCAAGCAGTTTTAACACGTTACAATTCTGACTGGCTAGTGACAGAATTGTAACTGGCCATGTTCGCTATGAACTTGTTCTTACTTTTCGATGTACGACTGCAAATCACTGTTGATGGTGCCCTCGGTGGTTTTGTACGTGAGCGATCCGTCAGCCACCAGTTTGTCGAGGCCTCGGCGCACTACCTCCTTGTCCTGGCACAGTACTCCTTTGTGGTGCACGTCCGTGTGTCCCAACGTTGTTGTAGTGTAGCCGAACAGTTCTAGGAGTGTGCGTTATTATGTGTCAGTGCAGTGGTACAATCATAAATTAAAGTGAACATTGTACTTTTCGTGGCGTTGTCAATCATGTTCATTGCCAGCTTCGCATCCTCGGGATTCGCTGCGTTTTTCACAATTTCTTTGCCTTTGTTTGTGATATTGTCGCGAGCATGCGATTTACAAAGCTGCAAAACAGTGACTGCAATTTAGTACATAGTTACAATTTAGACGTGACTTTTATCTGCGTTCAGTATGAGGATGTTCTTACGTGATGTTCGGCGCCATTCACGATTGGCAGATCACGGCTGGCCAGTGCTTTCGCTATCGCTTTCGAGCCGTCCGTCAACACGACGTCGAAACGGATGTCGTCCCGTTCGAAGTCGAATGTTTCACCGGTCCATCTGAGCACTGCAAGGTCGGGTCTTGTTAACAACGTAAAGTGCGCTTTCTTGTGTTTTTGTTTATCCTAACATGCATTCCTGGTTTTTCAACTTAATTTTTTACTCACGTGTTTTTTGTAACAGCATCCAGGCCCGTTCCACTTCGGCTGCTGATTCTCCTGAATTAAGTTGTGGAAATTGCGTTGTGGCTTATGTTGTCTTGTTTTTTTGTTCATTTTTTCGCCACACAGCCATATTCATTGAACGTACCGTGTGTCAACACGCCTGCCACTGCTCTGCATACAGCCTTGTTCTCCTTCGTCCGGAATTGCGGAATGCGCACCAGGAACGTGTGCATCATACGATCTCCGCCGCCTTTAATTTTCAAGATTTTGGGGTCAACGTCATACATTACAGCTTATGTTTTTCGCACGATATGGTCATTAAAGGGCTCGGGACATAACCGAAGAAAGGGTAGCAGGACATACTGTTATGTACCGTTGGAAAGTATCCTGAGAGCGTATGTCGCGCACACAGTTTCAGCTCCTTGGAGATTCGCTATCTCTAGGTAGAGGGACTTTTCGTTCCAGAAAATGGTGTATTTTTGCAGAACTTGGAGCTAGGGGCCCCGAGCCCTTTAAATGGCAAAGAGGCACGAACCCTGCTTGTACGTCACATCATACGTTGCTAATCTCGGCAACTTGTCGCTCCACTGGTTTTTCAGCACTCCCATCAGCACCGCGATACCTACAGTTCGTTATAGGATTTATTGTCCGTACGTTTTAGCAACGATAGCGTTGAAAGAATGACCATTTTCTGAAGTGCCGTTGTTGCACATACCTTCCTTTGTGGTGATCAAGTAGCGTTGTTCGTTCCCGTCGGCCTCTAATATTAGGCCGTGTTGCTGGCGTATCTCCGTTAGCGCACTCACGTCGGGTGCTCGCGGTCTCCCGACCGGTCGTTTGCCCAATTTGAGATGGTGTTTGTTAGCGAGCGTTCCGATTTCCCACTGCAAGGTCAGATAAAAATATATTTGAGTTTCGCGCATGTTTTTATACACAACGTATAGTGTCTTACGGGGCTTTTCGTGTACGAATCTATCAATTGCACGTTGTCTTGGCTGATGTGATTGGTGCCTGACTGTTTCGTTGCCTCCAAATGTCCTCGGACAATTGTTGAAGTGACACTTCGCTCCTTGGTGCATTCAGCGAACGCGACAATGGCGCTGGTGGATGTCGCAGTGCCCGCGTGGTTCGTTAGTAGCTGTTGGCATGTCCTGTCCACTTCTTTGACGTCTTTCGTGTAGAATTCGTCTGCACTGTTGTGGCTGCAAGTGGAATTTAGAGGCTCTGTTTTCATAGTAGGGATATGATGATCTTAACCATAGTAGCATTATACTAGACAGGGCCCGTGCGTCCTGCTCGGCCTAAAACCCGTCAGCATACCCAAAGCTACCCGTGAAAATTGAACCGTGCCCCCGGGGGAGCGGGCCACAGAGATACATACAAACGTCTTCCTGTTTCAGTCGTATAGATGATGGTCATGGTAGGATCGTAACGTTATATTTTAACTGTCACTTGCTTCGGATCCCTCGATGCCTTCAGCAAGCGCAACAGGTGCACGCCTGCTCCGGTTGGTGACCGAATGTTTCGTGCCGGCTGTCTGGGATGGCCTTCCAGCCACACGTATGAAACAACCGATCGGTCCACTGTTTCGTCATCAACGCTGCGCACAGCTGTGATCCTGTAATACCGGTTAGGTTTTTTGCTGTATCGGTGCACCATACGCGCAACTTACATTTTGAGCAATCCCATGTTGCCGGCGTTAATTTGATGTTCACGTTTGTACTGAAAAGTAACGGGTGCGTTTTCAAGTACGTACGTATTAAGAGCCATTATCTGTCTCACCCTGCATGATAGTAATAAAGTCCATTACTTATCACTAACGCTGTAGAGCTTTGCATTCTGGCCAGCTTCATGTTGTGCGATCGTTCGCAACCGATTCTCGATCATTTCTGTCTTCTGTCTGCTTAGTTGTGACGAGTCGTTCCTGATGCAACCGTTCACACCCGGCCCACCCCACGAACCCCTCTTGTCCCCCCCTTTTTCCTCTTTACCCTCCCCACCCCCCCGCCCCCTTTCCACCCTCTTTTCCACCCCCGTCCAGCCTCTGCCCCCAGGTCGGACGCATTTCTTTCGTTTACTCTCTTCATTTTCCATTAATTCCCATCCCTAACATTTCATTACCCCTTTTTTCTTTTTGTGACGGATCAGAAGCACGTGCTGCGCATATTGTTAATCATAGTGGAGTATTGGTTGAAAATGCAGGAAAGTGGAAATAATTACAAGTCACTTGTAGATAGCTGGTAGCAGGTGTGGAAATTGGATGAAGTTCGTAGCGGTGACTCATCAATCGGTGGGAAGATACGGTAGAAATTTTGAAGGAATGAAACGCTTTACCAGCGCGTAGAAGTCGTGATCAGGTTCTTGAGCGCACAGTGGCAGTGTTATGGTGCTTGGCGTTGCGGTTCACTGTTTGGCGGATTATATTTGGGGTTGTGTGTGAGTTGTTTGAGGTTTGATTGTGGGCTGTGTCCTGCATGTATAACAGTAACCTGACACGTCTGAGCGCCGCACAGTTCAGGCCTGACAGAAGCTGTCCCATGCGCATGCTATCCAGTGCCACCGACAGCTCGCTCGGCATGACACATTTGTGCACCGCCATCATCGACAAAACTTCACAAGCGACCACCGGGTCGCGACATCCGAAGGCACGAACCCGACTGTCGTGCGGCCCAAGCAAAGATCGTACGTGGGAACCGGTTCGCACGTCAAATTCGCCGGACCCTGCTCGAAAGGAAATAAGTTCGCGACATGGTGCAATCAATGAACAGGACAACCTGCGTCATTACCGTCCAGATTGTATTCGAAAAAGATGTCGTCACAATTTCGTATGGCATGCAGGAATTCCACCGCAGTCGACAGATTGTATGACGCAATGTCTAAACATGTGCATCATGATATTAGTGTGGCGGAAAGATAGGTTTATCATTTTACGTAACTTACTGTCGCCCACAATGTGCACTGTTCGCAGATGCGGCAGCGGAGACCTGAACCAATGGCTTGCCACTGCACGAAGCTGACAACTTTGCGTGAGGTCAATGTCGTTCAGTTTCACTTTTCGCACATGCCTGAGCCGGGTGAGAAATGCCGACACAAAGTTGACGTCGCTGTCACCGAACAAATTCATGCGTAAAACAACCTACAAAACAACTTATTTATGGTAAAAGCAGAAAAAACTAACTGTCAACCATAAAAACCTAAACAGAACGGGCGGCTCTATTCCGCGGGGCTCTATTAATTCACTCACCCCTTTTTGGGGGGGGGCTGTATCACGGGGGGGCACTATGCCGGGGGGCTCCATTAATTCACTGACCCCTTTTGGGGGCTCTATCACGGGGGGCCATATTCCGGGGGGGCTCAATTAATTCACTGAACCCATTTTTTGGGAGCGCGGGCTCCATTACGGTGCAGCTGTCTTCCGGGGGGATGTATTTAGGTTTTACGGCAAGTCCGTTTTCATACCTCCCACCCTTCCAACATGTCATCCCACCGAAACGAAAAGCGCGGCAAATCTTCATCTTCCGACGCGCAGAGTTGAACAGCGACAACATCAGCCCACTGGGCTGCGCAACGGCGGGAAATTCTGTGAAAAACTGTCACGGGTAACGTAAACAACGTGGTGCTCATAGGCATACGTAACGCACCGGCTTGTTGTCCTGTCAACGCATGCCACAGACAATCTGTCGAGCGGCGAATCAATTAATGGCAACACAAACTGTACGACTGCATGGAACGGGTGCGAGTTCTGCAAATCGGAATTTGTTTTGGGCAAACTCGTTTGTAGGGCGAAACAAAAAGTGCCGGCCAGGTACCATGGTGCAAGGCGATGGCGACTTTGGACAGATGTGCCACCTGGAACGGTAAACATTACATAACTGTTACAAAGCCGTGACACACTGACATAAGTGCAACAGGTACGGCTGCGGCACTGTGTCGCCCCGTTGTTGGAACACAGCAAGGAAAGAAAGCCCACACGATTCACAAGAACGCAAACGATATTTCAATGCACAGGAAAAGGAAGGATACACAAAACCAGCAGGCATCAACCAGGACAAGAACAAACGAGAATAACGAAAGAAGCGCAGCCACATCCACAAAGGAATGACAGGTTGCAGTTGCATAACACGTTAGTACGCCGTCGCCATCCCGCTCACAACAGCACCTGCAATACGACAGCTTGACCATGACAGAAAGAAACACCGAAGAACCAACAAAGCGACGTGTTACGCACATGCGGGGAAACCGGCACGGAAATTGTGACACAGAACAGGACATATGGCTAATCCACGACATGCGTTACCGAATTCATCACCAACAAGATATAATTTTACGCGGCACCAAACACAAGTCGCTTTAGGAAGAAAACCAGTGTGCCACTTCGACATGAACGTGAAATACGACATCTCCAAAAATATTGCAAACACAAAGAATGACAAAAAAACCTACAGGCACAAGTACGTAATAAAACACAATCACAACTCCTTAAACTCGACATGGAGATGCGAGATCTTTAAATTCATTTAGATAGAACCGGAACCTACAGGTTCAATGGACCGTGGCAAACAAAATCATATGCATAAAGAAATACTGCAAAAACCAACAAACATGACAAAAAAACCGGCACACACATTTACGTAATAACAGTAAGGAGAAGTTGTAAAAGGACAACGGATCACTAATTTCATTTTGATAATACCGAAACCAATTTACATCGACCGTGGCCACACTGAGTTCATTGCAGCACTAATTTAGGTCCCAAAATAAACCGGGAACACAGGTAGCAACAGCGGAAAATAAAGAAAATAAATTGCAAGGCCACACTAGACGCAGGATTGAAGATATGTTTGGTAACGAACAATGATCAACGGCATCTCTCATCACAAGTCTTCACCGCTCTTGGCACGCTGTTGTTTCACGATGCCTTCACGGATCTCCTCTGACGACATGCGACCACGATGCGCAACAGCAGCGTAGAACAATTGGTCGACTGTGACACCTGAGTAAATATATAAGTTCATCGCTAAACACGCGCACAAAGCAATTTAACAAACCATTAAAGCTCAACCAACCTTTCGGAAACTGCGGCCCAAACCCAAGTTTTCGGCTCATGCTCCAGCCGCCCCACGGGTCGGCGTCCAACGACTGCATCACCTTGTCAAATTCGCTCAGACGGTACTGCAGCAGAAGCAACATGGTGTCGGTGATTCCCGGGTGCGCGCGCTCGATGTGCCTTTTCAGACAGCGCGTTTGCGTGAAGTACACACCGCACTCCTACAAATGTGGCTTCTTAAATACACGAAACACATTAACGGACGAAATTGCATGAAAAGGCTTTTTTATTCATTCTGTTATTCTTCATAAATAGGGAACGTGCAACAAACGCACTAATGACCTACTGACCGAGCATATCCGTTTCCGATCGAAATCCGCACCACCGCGAGAGAGCAACGCCTTGACAGCCTTTGCTGATTTGCAATTCTGGTGCTGCCTGTTGACAAACAAGCCGTACTTGTACTTCTTGTAGCAACGAACGGACGGGTCGGGGTGCGCAATACCCTGTTTGTGCAAAACATTGTATCAAACAACACGATCCACGATGAAACGAGAATAAGCAAAAGTTATAGCAAGAGAAACGCAGAAAACATGGAAACAAACAAGGCAATGGATGAACGGGCCCCCTTCGTTGCCCATCAACGGTTTGCCGCCCCAGGACGCTTCTTGAGTGTCGGGATAGAACACCATACCTTCTCGTTCACGCAAACGTTGAAGTTCTTGAGCCACGTCGTCCCTCATCAGGCGAACTAAAACGAAACATGCAATGTAGCTTATGACACGCGATCTCCTGGTTCATGCACCTAGCACAATGTAATACAAAGTTCATAAAGAAATTCACAAACAGAACACTGAACGTTAAGGGCCAGATAACGGGTCATGGAAATGACGCTTCATAATATGTGAAAACAGTATGAACCTTCTTCATCTAGATCGACCGGCACACCACCGCTGTCACTTCCAGTGTCGTCGTGGGGTTGAAGTTCCTGAGTCACGTCGTCTCGCATCAGGCGAACTAAAACCAAACATGCAATGTAGTTTATGAGTTAAGCACAAGTTTATAATTAGTTTAGCACAATTTCATACAAAGTTGATAAAGAAAAGCACAATGAGAACAATGTTCTACAATGTCAAAATCAAGTTTTTTACGATAAAAGATTCTTCATGCAGAACGCAATGGGCAACGAAAAAGACACTTCATAATATGTGAAAACAATACGAACCTTCTTCGTCAACATCGACCGGCACACCACCGCTGTCATCGCCAGTGTCGTGGTCGTCAGACAATTGGCGACGTTTGCTTGTGCCACTCGTGTGTGTGTCCGTCATTTTCGAATGCACCGCTGGGGGCGCACGTCGCGCTTTTGGCTCTGAAACATGCTTAGTACACTGCAAATATTTGTCTCCGTTTGAAACCAAAAACTTTCATAACGAACCGTACTCGTACGTCGGATCACCAACTTCACTGTCATGATCGCTGGAACTTGAGGAAATAACGAGCGCACGACGGGCTACGCTGCGGCGACGGGACGATCGTATTGGTTCTTCAGACGACAAACTGGAGACAGTAGCGTCACCACCACGCACTGACTTGCCACCCGATGTGCCTGAATTGAAAATGAAGGATTCCGCCTCTAAGCACATGTTTGTAGTAACCCTTGTGAGATTCCAGTAATAATACACTGAAATAAAACAACGCGAGCACGAACCTCAAAGAATGCCCATAAAACACGGAATAGCAAACCTTTGGAGACACGGCCGCGTTTGGTGTGTTTTGGCGTCAATGGCTCAACAACATCGCCACCACCGCGCACCGACTCGCCACTCGATGTGCCTGAATTGAAAATGAAGAACGGATTTCGCCTTTCAGCACATGTTTGTAACAATCGCAATGAATTTAGAGCAATAATGCGCTCAAATCCAATCACGCACAGAAAAATCCAGAGAGAAAATCTTTCTAACCGGCAGTCGAATCTTCTATACGGCGACGTTGCCGTGGCGGTTCACCACCGTCATCATCCCGGCGATGGCACGATTTCACGTCGACGTTGCGGTTCTTCACACTGGAGCGCAGTGCTCGTTTTGGCGCGTCATTGGAACCTAAAACCAGGCGAAGACAGCGCTGTTTGCGGCCTACAATGCACACGCAGCACTTGTTAACCCATACACAAGCAAAAAACCGCCTAAAAGTAGATGTTTTAGTCCCCCGGAATTCCTTAAGGTGTGTGCTTGTGCAGCCCCGTCACCCCCACCCACCTCTAACCACAGTAGAGGACACACTGTGCAACGCGCACAGAAATGTAACAATAAAAAATGATGCACCAACCATAAAGTGGGGTGTCGTGCGGTTGGACTGCGTACTGCTTGCCGCTGCCTGCGATCCGGAGCGCAGAGGCCACCAATTGCGGCGAAACGTTTCGGCGGTTCGGCGCACGGGTACCCCACGACGGACGACCTAATCGATTACGTTTTGATAAACATTACAGAAGCACGTATGTGAAACAACGTCCCTGAAACGACATACCTTTGGAGAAATTGCCACGTTTGCTCAGTGTTGGATCCGAAGGCGCCAAACCACTGCCACCGCCACCCACCGATTCGCCACCCGATGTACCTGAATTGAAAAGAAAAACATCTGGATTGTTTTTGCGTTTTGGGGTGCAAAATTGACCTCATTGAGCTCATTCAAAATTAATGAAAAATGGGAATTTTTGGTAACCGGCTGCCGACTGCTCCACACGGCCACCACTTTTTCGTGATGACGCACCTTTTGGAACGACCGTCATTTTCACTTTTTTCGGTTTCTTCGCTGCAAAGCGAAACGTACATAACATCAGCAAAATGTTAAAAAAATGTTGGCAAAAGCAGCATACGCTGCGGTGCCGTTATGCAACAAACCCGGCTGTTTCTTTTCGCGCTCTTCCCTTTCAGCGCACTTCTTGCCACCGCCGTTCACCTTACGTTTCGGAGCGCGAGGCGCGGGTGCTGAAATGACAGGAAGACAACGCATTCCTTGAAACAAACACCATCCAAGGGCAGTGATGACCATTTTCCATTCCGATATTTAAAACACCAATATATCCGTTATTCGTCTGGCCCAGTAGCTTCAATAAACGCGCATTAACCTTGACGGGGTGCCTTGACAACGAGATTTTGCTCGTCTGGATCAGGCTTCATATCGATGACCAAACTGTCCGGCGACGGCGTGACCGATTCGACATCGACAAACGACGATGACGACATGTCTAAAAAGAACCATCATCAGTTCATCAACAGCGTCATCGCCCTCATTGCTGAGAGGTCAAAAATCGCGGGTTAAAATGAATAATAAGAAAAAGTTCCCTATGACAATACCTGTATACAGCCACAGGCATGCTATTATCAGTAGAAAACATGAAAAAAAACTCAAATAAACTTCACCTGCCACCGTGGGAAGGCCGTTATCGTCGGAGTCCGGTTCGAAACTGAAGTCGGCGTCGACGTTTTCGATATCCTGCAGGCATGACACGTCGCCCAGAAACGTGCCAGCCTCTCGGTTTCGGCTTTCTGAAAATTACAATGTTTTTTATCCGCTTTTTTCACTGCAATTTTCACCCCCTTTTGGGGCTCCATAATGGGGGGCCCTGTCTATTAATTCACTGGCCCCATTTTGTGGGCGGGGCTGTATGACAAATCGATTTCAAATAAATCAAAATAAATTTCAAATAAATTTCAAATCAAATAAAAACGCCGGAAAAAGCAAAACAGCCGCCGTTCTATACCTGTGTCGCGCGTGTCTGGCACCGGCCCTGATTTCTCAGCGTTCGCCTTCGCCTTCGCCTTTGCCTCGCACGCCTTCCACTGACGCAACAGATCCTGCATTTCAGCCAGGGTTTTTTTCATCTCTGCATCGGCCGCTGCCTCCGGAGTTGTTTCACCTGCAGTGACGGTGACACTTACTAACTTGAGTACTGAGCACTTACCGTAAAACGTAATGTACAAGGGGGCCGTATTTTTGCACTAACCCCAAAAAGGGGTCAGTGAATTAATAGGGCCCCCTATTTAGAGCCCCAACCCCTAAGTAAAATCCCATATACAGTAGTGTCTTAAGGCTTGATAGTGGTGCACAGGCACATTTTTGCACGTTTGTTGTTCGTTCACACATAATAGGAATGCGATTACAAGCGAAAAAACACTCTTAGAACCCTTGGTTTTTTTTAGCAAAACCAACCTTTTTGTGCGGCGAACGCCGCAATCAAAGCTGGGTCCATGTTGCGCAGACGGCAAACAATTGAATTGGTTGAAGCGGTCGTGGCACAAATGTGCAAATTGTAAGTGGCTGAAAATACAAATATGGTCAGGAGCCTACGGTGACAATTCCATGTTGGGGGGCTGTATTTTTGGGGGGCTCTATTATTTCACTGAACCCTTTTAGGGGGCTGTATTTTTGGGGGGCTCTATTTTTTCACTGAACCCTTTTAGGGGGGGGCAGTGTAGTTCCTGGGGGGGAGGGGGGCCCCCCCTCGGGTACGCTATCTCCCCCTCAGGTGGTACACTATCCCCTATCTCCCCCTCCGGGTACACTATCTCCCCCAATTTTTGCCTAAAATAGGCATTTTTAGGCCTAAAATGGGCATTTTTGTACCAAAAATGTGTGATTTTTAGGTCAATGTTCTCAAAAGTCGCCAAAATGCCCTGTTTATGAAGAATTTTTTCCAAAAAGGGGCAAAAATAGGTCAAATTTTCTACCCCAAAAAGTGACTTTTTCCCGAATTTGGGTCTTCCCCCCCCTTCCCCCCCTCGGGGGTACACTATCTCCCCCTCCGAAAAAAACGGAGGGTCCGCTATCTCCCCCTCCGGACCAGGAACTACACTGGGGGGGGCTGTATTTTTTTGGGGGGGCCTATTTTTGGGGGGCTCTATTTTACGGAATACGGTAGTGTACCTTGGTTGGGGAAATTAGTGTACCTTACGGGGGGTGCACCCTCCCCCAGGAAGTAAACTGGCCCCCGTAATACAGCCCCCAAAAGAGTGAATACCGTACTGTCGGAAATAGAACCCCCCCATTAATTGACCCCCCCCATTAATTGAGCCCCCCTAAATGGC